>JARGCV010000410.1:5007500-5134582 GCA_034064705.1 Bothrops alternatus | reverse complement strand
TTTCATTCTCAAAAAAGAAGTTACATTTAATTCCAGGCACAGTGGCTAGTGAGAAATTTTATGACAGACATGCATTTGTTTGTTTGCTTAAGATCTCCAATTTAGAACTGTAATGGAGATACCGCCTCAGTTTTTTTGTCTTTTTCTGGCAAGCCTTTGCAAGGGAAATAAATGGACACAATCGTTTTTGACGTTTGCAATTTCACTTTTTTCTTCCTTGATTTTGCATCGCCAGGTTTTGTCAGGGCTCCGAGTCCCCTAGAGAGAGAATGGGAGGCAAATCACATCCTCAATAGGCACCCTTTTCGTTTCCCCAGCCGGCGCTCAAAGGCTGCGTTCACACAACGCGCGTCACCCGGTTATCGATTTGAGTCGTTTCTGGGTCTGCAGAGATTGAACTAAGCTACGATAGACTGGAGGCCCGAGCCAGCACAAATCAAACCAAGGCGAGGCGTGCTGTGCCAATAGCACCCCCGTGCGAAAGCAGTCGCAACCCCTGAGCATACGCAGAGCGCCGCCTTCCGTCCCGCCCTCTCCTGCTCAGCCCGGAATCTCTCGCTTTGGAGCGTCGTGAGCTCCCCCGCCTGCCCCCTCCCTCGCCGGGGTCAGGCCGGCCCGGGAGCCGCGGGCGAGCGAGAGCGAAAGCTGCAGCTGAGAGGAAGCCAAGGATCGATCGATAGATCGATCGATCAATCGATCGGGGACATGCTGATGAATTAGGGAGGCCTAAGCAACCTCCCCGCGCCCGGGCGCCCTCACCCGGGATAACGACGCGCGTTTAAATGCAATCAGGCAAATGGGAGCCCCGCAGGCCGGAGAAAGACCCGGGGGGGAGGGAGAGGGGGAGAGAGAGTGAGAGTGGGAGGGGAGGAGGAGGCGGGGGGAGCAGATTCCTGGGAAAATCGGGGTGGTGGGGTGGTAAGTGGAACCAGCTAGCCATGCTCGCCCCCCCTTGCCTACCTCCCTAGATCCCAGACACCCTCTACACACACACACACACCCTACACACACACACACACACTCTTTCCTACTCGCCTCCCCCGCAAAGGGCTGCCCCTTTCCGCCTCTCCTTCCTTTCTCTCTCTCTCTCTCTCTCTCTCCCCCCCCCGCTTCATCCTCTTCCCCTCCGCGCGTGTCTGCAGGGCAGCGCGCAGCTCTCCAGACAGACACAAAAGGTGCCGACGGAGGAAAAGTGGAGCTTTTTCCGGCTGGGTTCACCCGCCGCGTCCCCTGGGGCTCGCCTTGCGCGGCGCGGCTTCCCTCCGTCGCCGCCCCCGCCCGAGCCAGGTCCGAAATGCCCCACTCTGGTCCCTCGGTCTGGCAGGGACGGATCCCCACAGAAGGCTCCCCCCCCTGCGCTGAGCTGGACCCCCCTCTTTTTCTCCTTCTCCCCCCCCCCATAAAGTCTTTCTTTGACTTTCTTCCCTAGCTCATTCTGGATATTCCTTCTTTCTCTGAGAGAGATATAATCGCACCCTTTCTTTCTTTCTTTCTTTCTTTCTTTCTTTCTTTCTTTCTTTCTTTCTTTCTTTCTTTCTTTCTTTCTTTCTTTCTTTCTTTCTTTCTTTCTTTCTTTCTTTCTTTCTTTCTTTCTTTCTTTCTCTTTCTGCTTGCCTCCCTGCCTGCCTACTTTCCCTTTCTCTTCTTTCTTTCTTTCTTTCTTCTTTCTTTCTTTCTTTCTTTCTTTCTTTCTCTCTTTCTCTTTCTTTCTTTCTTTTTCTTTCTTTTCTTCTTTCTTTCTTTTTCTTTCTGCTTGCCTCCCTGCCTGCCTACTTTCCCTTTCTCTTCTTTCTTTCTTTCTTTCTTTCTTTCTTTCTTTCTTTCTTTCTTTCTTTCTTTCTTTCTTTCTTTCTTTCTTTCTTTCTTTCTTTCTTTCTTTCTCTTTCTTTCTTTCTTTCTCTTTTTCTTTCTCTCTCTCTCTTTCTCCTTCTTTCCTTCTCTCCCCTTTCTGTTTTCTCTCTCTCTCTCTCTCTCTCTCTCTCTCTCTCTCCTTCCTTTTCTCTTTTCGTTCCTTTCTTTTCCTTATCTCTTCTAATTTTTTTTCTCTTCAAGATGTGGGGCCCTCTGGAATATATCTGCCATCACCATCTCAATCAGATCGGCCATCGCCCCTCACGCTGAGAATGATGCCAGAGTCCCTCCAACAAATCTACAAGGACCTTGTAGTTCAACTCGCCTGCGGAGCCCGTGGCCCCGGCCTTCGGAGGAGCACAGAACGGCCGGACTTCTGCCCGGGAGGGAGGCTTCGAAAACGAACAGCCCCGGTGGAGCTGGCTTTCTTACTACTCGCTGCCGAAAAGAGTCTGGAAGAATGAGAATTCCCATTATTTTAGTCTGACGAGGAAAAAGAAGAGTTTAACATTTGCACATGATTTTTATAAATTCACAAATGGTTTGGCGCCTGCTGAAATTGGGAGTTTTGTTTTTTGTTTTTTTTTTTTAAAAACTACCCTTAATTTTATCTGTGATTCTCTGCTACCCGCAGCCCAAGTACTGAATCGGCCTGCAGCTCTGTTTATTTTATCCCTGTGGCCTGCAATGGATTGGGAGATTATTTTTGTCTTCACAACGTTATTTTTTTTTAAGAACTCCCTTTTTATTTTCGTTTTTTTAATTATTTAAAAAAAAGGAAATCCTCGTCTCCCAATCCCTAACCTTTACCACAGGCACGTAGGAGAGTTTTTGCTTCCTCTCCGGTAGCCAAAAATCAGAAAACGTGTAGCAGCAACGGTCAAGACGCAACGTTTCACTATAAAGCTGTAAAGTTTATACTGATTATATTGCGTTATATTGGAATTTGCTGGTCTTTTAAAAAGTGCCGCCGGGGGCTTTCTGATTTTTAACATTATTGCGATGTTTCCAAAAGGTGTCATACCAAATTCCCCTGAATTTCAAATGCTCTGCAGATTTATCTTGCTTTGTTTTTCATTTTAACATTCACTGCCCCATCTTCCGACCACGGCTCCCTCGATCCTATCTGCGATTTAATTGGCATTTAGTCCCGAGTAAATAAGCGATAAACGCCAATCGAATGAAACCTTAGCCGGGCGCTAACCCGATTCGACGCTGTCTGATTTACCGCTGCTTAAAAGCGCTTGTATACCGTAGGGCTGAGCTGTTAGGAATATAAACAGTTTCTAATAGTGACAGTAGTAACCGTTTGTAGTAGTAGTAGTAGTAGTAGCAACAACCCTAGGATGTCACATCAACTAGTAGTATTTTACTTCTTGCATTTTCAAGGCAATGAACTCAGCCAGCATTGCTTTCTCGCGGCCTTCGCTCTGCAGTTCCCTTCGCATTTTCCTGTTGAAAGTCAGCGGGCTTCACTCCTGAGCAGTTCAGGCCTGTGTAAGCTTATAGTAAGTCAGACGGCTTTCCCGCAATTATTATAGGGAAAGTTAGTATTTATTCCTTCAATTTACGGATGTATACCAGAGACGCTGGGCGGTTATAACAATTAAAACCACCACCAAACAACAACATACAATAGAGAATGGGGAGTCCAGGTAAATAAAGTAGCAGTATCTCATACTACTACGCAACAAGACGGAGGTGGCTGGAAAATGAATGCCTTCTGGTGGCACAGAATCCACAGACTGCGTGAATGTAACCCTGCTGGGTTTTTTTTTAGCCTATATAGGATCGCCCCGCTCCACAGATCCTTAGAGGAGATTGTGAACGACAAGTGTTGTGTGTGTCTTGCTGCGCAGGAAAAGGGCTGCCGAGCCTTTTTTTTTTTTTAGCAACCTCGGACACTTCCATCCCAAGAAAGCCCAATTTTCTCCTGGGTGGGGGGAGATAAAACCCGCTAGAGGAGTTGTCCGACCCCCGCGTGTCGCTATGCTTAAAATCCACTCCCGTCGCATTCAAGAGGCCTATTCCAGGGAAAGCGCGCCTAGTAGAAAAACGTGCCGGAAAAGCCTGTGTTCACATGTCACGCTTAATTTAACCGTGGCTTATTCAATTAACCCAATTTTCTGGGTTGGCTGGACAAATGGCGCGATAAACCATCCACGGGGGGGGGGCTAGTTTGTGGCTCAGTGACTACAGCGACTGAACCTATATATCCCTGTGTGGACGTGTGTGTTTGGTGGTGGCAGTGGGTGGGTGGCTACAATTTTTTTTTTTTAAATGCAAGTATTTTAAAAGTCAGGAGTTTTTAAACTTGGCTTTCTTGCGGGAAAGGACGCCACCCCGCCTAATGACACCTTTTCCTGAGCCGTGGGTCCTAAATGCATTTATTTGGGAGCAGACCGAGGTCGGGGGGATTGTCTTTAAAATTATTTTGGGGTGGGGCGGAGGAAGGAAGACTACGCATTTTGAGAGCCTTTGGCTGATCCAAATGGTGGGGCCCTAGGTCGGTGATAATCTTCTGGAGGCGAGTCCCTAATACTAGGTAGTTGTGGGGAGAGGCTGGAGAAAAAGAAAAGGGCTGCAGATTGAGGGGAGGGTGGGAAAGCTGGTGAATAGGAAGGAAGGAAGGAAGGAAGGAAGGAAGGAAGGAAGGAAGGAAGGAAGGAAGGAAGGAAGGAAGGAAGGAAGGAGAGGGAGGGAGGGGGAGGGAGGGAGGGAGGAAGGAAGGAAGGAAGGAAGATAAGAAAGTAGGTAGGCTGGTTGGGACTAAAAGAGAGGGAGGAGGAGGGAGATAAATAAAACAAAATAAAAATTTAATTAGACCATAAAATAAATTTGATTTGACTTCCCAGATGGGTGTACTACGAAGAAGAAAAGAGGGAAAATAATAGGAGAGGGCTGATTCATTCTTTTCAGAAATATCTCTTTTGCAGAGGTGGAGGTGGGCACCGAGAATTCTGTTCAAAGCATCCCTAAGACTCCGTCCGGCTTCGCATTTGGTCGTCGGAAGGGAGGTGCACTTGCAGGACTGGGGTGACTAAAATAGTTGCCTGGCATCTCGAGATGCGGCCGACCTCCCTTCCATCTGGCCAGGAATTGGAACCAGTTTCATGGGCCTCCGATGTGTCCGCTTCTTGTAGCGTCCCCTTTAGTTCCTTCCTTTTTAGACCGCGAGGAAGCGGGGAAGCTGGGCTGGGGAAACTGCAGGCGAAAGAAGGAAGGCAGTATATATTTTGCCTCGGTTTCGTTTCGCGTTTATTCTTTGTTTGTTGAATGTTAAGTCCAAAACAGGTCAGGTTTCTTAAAACGCCACCCGGAGAAATTTCATAAGAGTCCGAAACGTCGGTACACAAACCTATGAAATTAAGAGTTTAATTCACTGTTTAAAATGTTTAAAAATCGCTCTGTTAATCAGTGATTGCCCATTTTGCTTTCATTTCACCTCAGTGAAATTTTCGAACCGTCCCACCCCCCAGTTAAAATTAGATACCTATAACACAGCGAGGTAGGTAAAGACCCCCAGACAAATTCAGAAACCCTGTGTGTGTGTGTGTGTGAGAGAGAGAGAGAGAGAGAGAGAGAGAGAGAGAGAGAGAGAGAGAGAGAGAGAGAGAGAGAGAGAGAGAGAGAGAGAGAGAGAGAGAGACGAGAGATGAGAGAGAAGAGAGAGAGAGAGAGAGAGAGAGAGAGAGAGAAGAGAAGAGAAGAGACGGGGTGCGGGGTGCGGGGTGTGTGTGAAGGGGAGGAATAAGATTTTAAAGAAAAGTAGGCACTTTTTATTTTGCTTCTTCATCCAAACGCCTTGCTGTAAAAGGGAGCTGTACCTGGCTCGGATTTTCCTCTTGGTAAAATTAAATCAGCTTCCTTTTTATTTGCGCCCCAAGTAAGTGGAATGAGAAAAACGCAAGCTCCGGTTTTGAATAAGGAGCTGTTCAAGTTTGCGGATGTGAAAAGTGAGGCTGAAAATGTGGGCTTGAGTACAAACGGACTTTGCAAATGATACAAACCAGTTTTTTTGCTTCCTGGTAAATCTGACCGGGTCCACAAGGATCTTCCGGAAAGCGAACCAAGGGTCATCGCCGTCCTTGGTTTCAGTCGTCTTTGTAAGCCCCATCCTTCAAAAGTGCAAAATTGCGTGGGGTGGGGGCGGGGGGTCTCCTCTCCCAAACTTTCCCCAAATTATCACGGAGTTGTAATGTTTCACCACGACTAAACCTCGACTGGCAAGCTTGCTTATTTTTCTCTACTTAATTTAATTGGTGGGGGATGAGATCAAACTTGGTTTCTTTACCCCGACTCGGATCGCTCGCTTGGAATCGTTATTCTGGCCAAGAGAAAAATAAAAACAACAACAACAACAACAAAACCCTCAGCCTCTCTGCCCCAGGCGGCTAGAGACCACAAGGCGAAAACTGGGTATATTTAAATATAAGATAGAAATAATACAGTATACAGATTTGATGGCTTCCAGGCCTTGATATTAAAAGCAGAGTGGAGGCAATCCCTTTAAACCTATGCAATTCCTCTCCCCATTTTTTTTTAATGCCCACCAGAGTGGGTGAGTCGTATATTTAATTCTCCCGATAAGTTAGGATCCCGGCTACCCAAGAATAAAGAGGGCAGGGGGAATTTGTTCAATCTACGCAGAAAGGTGAAGTTCGGGGATTCGGGGTGCCCGGCTGTGGGGGAAGAGTCTTCCAACTCCTTCTGTCGCCTCAAGTTCCTCCAGGTCTGTTTGGCTCGTGACTTTCCCCCTGGTTGTGGTTGTGGTTGTTGTGGGTCCCCCCCCACCCCCACCTCCTCTCCACCTTTTAAATTATTATTTATTTAGCAGCATCGGAAATAAAACAGGACGGTCAATTAGAGTGAACAACGGGGGTACTTAAAGAGCCAATTGTGGCGAGTGTTTAAATCTTTATTTACCAGAACCTTGTAAAGGCTGGGGGACAATTTGCATGCTATTAACGGCTTTTCAATAGGGCATCGACTGGAACTAAAAGATGCCACTCGCCCGCCCTCATTAAACACCGGCCGGCCTCGCTCTCGACACGGAGGCCGAGGGAAGAGGCGCGCTTCGCCCCCATAAATAATCCGCGCGAGACGCCTGGAAGAAAGGGAGGCCAGGCCGAAGAGGAGGCGCCGCCGCCGCCGCCACCACCGACCCAGCAGGCCCCGCCGCCCGAGGCCCCGGCCGCTCCCGGCTCAGCTAGGCGCCCGGCTGCCGGTGGCGCCTCGGGGACTCTCAGGAGGGCCACGCGCGTTTGGAAGGGGGGGGGAAGAGGACAATGGGGGGGGGCAAAAGAGTGATGGGGAGTTCCTTCCTTCCTTCCCTTCCTTCCTTCTTTCCTTCCTTCCTTCCTTCCTTCCTTCCTTCCTTCCTTCCTTCCTTCCTTCCTTCCTTCCTCTTTTCCTTCCTCTTTTCCTCTCTTTCTTTTTTAATTATTTTATTTATAATCAAATTTATATGCCGCCCTTCTCCTAGGACCCAGGGCGGCTTACAACAAATACAATAAAAATACAATAAAAATTTAAAAATTAGTTACATTCATACAAACACAATCAGCTCACAATCACTAATGGAGGGACCTTCCTAGGGCCCAGGGGCAGAGCACAGCTCATACGCCCCAAGCTTGTCGGCATAGATGTGTCTTCTTTTTATCTACCGTATATAGCTGTTCTTTTCACCCTTCTTAACCTGTCCCCATCTTTCTGTTATCTCTTTTCTTTTCTTTTCATCCTTCCTTCCCCCGTTTTCTTCTTTCCTGTTCTTCCTCCCACCCTCCCTATCTTTCTCCTTCTCCCCTCTCCTCTCCTCTTCTCCTCCCTCCCTCCCTCCCTCCCTCTCTTTTCCTCTCTTTTTAATCTATATAGCCGTTCTTTTCACCCTTTCTTAACCTGTCCCCATCTTTCTGTTATCTCTTTTCTTTTTCTTTTCTTTCCTCCTTCGTTTTCTTCTCTTTCCTTTTCTTCCTCCCACCCTCCCTATCTTTCTCCTTCTCCCCTCTCCTCCCCTCCCTCTCTCCTTTCTTTCTTTCCTTTCTTTCTTTCCTTCCTTCCTTCCATCTTTCCTCCCTGATTCCTTTCCCTTTCCTTTCTTTTCTTCCTTCCATCTCTTTCCTCCCTCCCTCCCTCTCTCTCCACACACACACACACACACACACACAGAGAGAGAGAGAGAAAGAGAGAGAGAGAGAGAGAGAGAGAGAGAGAGAGAGAGAGAGAGAGAGAGAGAGAGAGAGAGAGAGAGAGAGAGCTTCCCAGCTAAATCAATGGCCATTTCTTTTCCTGCCGAGTCCTACCTCATTTCTAAGAACCGCTTTTTATATATTGCTTAGCGTCAGATTGGCTCACTGACAAGGTGGCGGCCTGCGAACTCCCGACTCCAGATTAGCCAAACGTGGTTAAGAGCAAGGTATAACGCTTGCTTGCTCTCTCTCACCACCTCTTCACCACAGCAGTTAAATAAATTTCGCTAAAATCGATGTGGATTGTTTCTACATAAATTATTTCAGGAAAACCTGGCTGGTGTGTGTGTGTGTGTGTGTGTACACGCGCGCTGATTCCCCCCCCCTCTTTTCCTCCCTGTTCTCTCTTTCTCCAGTCTCTTCTTCTTGTCCTCCTATTGATCATTTTCTGCTTGGATATCTGTTCCTTTTTTTCATATCTTCTACACACCAATTCTGGTCTAGTCCTGTATCCTTTTTAAAAAAAATATGAAAAATTTTACCAAATCTGCACTCTTAATAAAATAAGGAGAATTAAAACACGGTCCTGCAGTTGTCTAAGCCAGGGGTCTCCAACCTTGGCAACTTTACCACTTGTGGACTCCCAGAATTCCTCAGCTGGCATGTTGCCAAGGTTGGAGACCCCTGGTCTAGACCACCACACTTCATAAAAGATAATCCTTCTCCTAGAAATATTCTAAAGAGATAGCAACCATGATTTAGCTATTTGTGGGATTCACAGGTTTCATTCACTGTATACAAACAAACACATATAAAGACGCATACTTCCTTCTCTGTGTAGTTATCAAAATAAATGGTTGAATTTGCAGTATAAATATATAATTAACATATATTCATCTGTAGCATTTTTATATTTTCTCTCCCAAGATTCACAATGTGTCAAGAAGATATGGTCTATTATAAATTACAGATTTATTTCCACCTGTTATGGGTGACAGTAAATACACTACTATGAAATAAAGATAACTCTAGGAATAAATCTAAAAATAATAAATTTATCAAATATAAATGTAGCTCCATAAAAAAAAGCTTAAAGTCCATTCATCCATCCATCCACCAAAAAGGACAGGTTTTAAGTTACCAATTCTGATCATATTTGTTACAGACACACCCCAGTAGATCTTGGGACTTATTTTTGAGTGGGTTTCTTAAGTGTTGTCTGAAGTCTAAGTCTGAAGGTTTTCACTGGACGGTCTCTAGATGACTTTATCTGGAGTTCTTTGGTTTTTATGAGAGAGGAGTCACGTAAAATAAGGGCAAATGATCAGGCGGGTTATTCAGGTGTCATTACCCCTCCCATTTTTAGGAAATTTGTTGTGCGAATGACTGGCAAGCATGGAAACCACTATTTTTCGAACTTGGCAACTTTGAGATGTACGGGACTTCAACTCCCAGAACTCCCCAGTCAGCATGTTCAACCAGGGAATTCTGGGAGTTGAAGTCCATATTTCTTAAAGTTTGTAAAACGCTGATATAAGCTGTCATGTGCAAAACTCAAGGACTCTAGAGACTGTGCTATGCATTCTCAGATGCTTTGGTGTCAAAGGTATGCTTTGAAATTCTGCTGTAGGCCCCTCCTGATGGGATAACCAAAAAAAGTCAAGACAGAGACTACACTGGTACGATCCCCACAGTGGTCATACTATTGTGACCACCATCTTGACTTTTTTGACCACACCTTGCAGTTACTCCTGTCAGGAGGGAGCTAACACCAATTGGTTTCACTCTGTTTGGACAGAAGTGCTGATGAGAATCTAGTGCAGGGGTAGGCAACCTTGGCTCTTTTATGACTCGTGGACTTCAACTCAGGCTCAGGAATTCTGGGAGTTGAAGTCCACGAGTCATAAAAGAGCCAAGGTTGCCTACCCCTGACCTAGTGGAATCAAAATGGATGGTTCTTCCTCCTTTCTCAAATCAGAGAAACTGATACAGAGAGACTCCTATGTGATATTATTTGGTTAGTGAATTAATCCACTGTATGGATTGCACAATGGTCCAAATTACTGACAGGTAGTGGTGTAAATGCATCCACTAAACCAGTTTTTCCTCAACCGTGACAATTTTACAATATGTGGACTTCAACTCCCAAAATTCTTTAGCCAGCATGGCTGACTGGGAAATTCTGAGAGTTGAAGTCTACATGTCTTAAAGTTCCCAAGGTTGAGAAACACTGAGCTAGCCTTTCAACTAGTCTCATTTAAAACACAGCCAGCCTTTCTAACACTTGATAGAAGCAATCACTGTGTTTCACACAACAGCTATATACCCAGGAATGGCATGGTTGGTCAATTATATTTAGCTGTTATGGATATCATCCTAGCAACTTACATGAACCAAACCATCACCTTAACTCAGAAGAAGCACTACTTATTCCAGGGGTAGGCAACCTTGGAAAAGAGCCAAGGTTGCCTACCCCTGACTTATTCGATCAAACACAGAAATCAGATTTTGTTAAACTGGGTTTAGAATTCACCAGTTGTGTGAGTCCCGATATCAGCTAGACACCCATAGAAGAGGGAGCGAGCCCTGTGAATCTCTTTGTAGATTCATAATCTGAAATTCCAACCAACCTGAATGAAAAAAAAACAGCTCATTCAGCCCACTGTACCTCTAATGTGCATGGATGTAAGAGCGTCATTCGGTATGATGGGCAGAAAAGGACAACACAATGATTAGCTCTGCATTAAAAGAGGTGTCCTGTTGTATCGCTGCCTTTTCCTACCCAAAATCACCCCTAGCTGGATGACTCTTAGGAAGGGGGTCCATGGGTTGTCATTCTTATTATACATTTAACAAGTAAAATATTCCAGCTGACAAGCAGGAAACGCACTGCCTGTGCACATCAACATGCACACCTCTCTATACATCTCGGCACAGTGTTTCTCAACCTTAGCAACTCAAAGATGTGTGGACTTCAACTCCCAGAATTCTTCAGCCAGTTGACATACAGCAGGGGGTCTTCAAACGTGGCCCTTTTATGATTTGTGGACTTCAACTCTCAGAATTCCTCAGCCAGGCACGCTGGCTGAGGAATTCTGGGAGTTAAAGTCCACAAGTCATAAAAAGGTCAAGTTTGAAGACCCCTGACATACAGCTTCCTGTATGTGTGACTACATAGCAACCAACTTATGTGGCAGGCAACAGATTGGAGAAAGCTGTGCCTAGGGAAAAAAAATAGACTGTAGACCCCAATAAGAGATTAATATCACAAATCTCTTGGCATATACACTTTAAGCACTTCATTGCATGCTTCGCAAACTTACAACTGGCCTGTTGCATCAAGGTCAACAATTCTGGGCTTGAACAGGAAGTTTGGCCCCAGCATCATGGCTTCCTCTTGCATTAAAGACAGAGGCCTGGGAAGGTGAGATATGGTCCAGACCAGGCCCTGCAGTGAACTTGCAAGGTGTTGGTCTAGAACAGGGGTAGGCAACCTTGGCTCTTTCATAACTCATGGACTTCAACTCCCAGAATTCCTGAACCAGAATGGCTCAGTTTGGAAACTCTCCCTTTCCCCTCAGCATGGCTGGCTCAGGAATTCTGGGAGTTGAAGCCCACGAGTCATAAAAGAGCCAAGGTTGCCTACCCATGGTCTAGAACAGGGAGATCCTCTTTCAAGCACAAAAGTTCATTAGGAGACTTTGAACCAGTCTCTTATGCTCAGCCTGGTCCACCTTGCAAGGTTGTTGTGGGATCAATGAGAAAAAGGGTGTCATGTGCACCACCATGTGTACATCTCTCTCTCTCTATCTATCTTTCTCTCTTTCACACACACACACACACACACACACACACACATATCTATCTATCTATCTATCTATCTATCTATCTATCTATCTATCTATCTATCTATCTATCTATCTATCTATCTATCTGTATCAAATTTATATAACAGCCTATCTCTCCCAAAGGGGATTTTTGGCAGTATACAGCCATAGTTAAACTAGCCAATATAAAACTGATGAAAAGTCACAGTGATAAATAGCATAAAAACAAAAAGGGCAAAGGGAGGATCAAAGTGGCTCCCTTGGCCATGAAAGGCTGATCCTGTATAATGGGGAGTGGGAATTCAGTGCAACCAGATGGTGATTGGGGTGGGCTCAGCTTGACTTGGGGAGCTGAGAGACCAAATTCCTAACTCATATCCTCCTGTTTTCAAGACGCCCATTTCCCTGTGGACTCTGGGAAGCCTGGGAAAATCAGAGGCTCTCCCATTACAAGAAAAGCCACGGGGGATCTGGATGGATGTCCGAGATGGGGTGGCTTATACAGTAATTCATTCCAAAATGCAAATCTTCAGATCCGTACAGAATGTTCAAGCGTGCTGAGAATTCTTCTGCATTCCTTTTTCCAGTAATTCTTTTTTTTATCCAGTGAATTATTGTTTATCTTGAAGGGTCGTTACAGATTATGTGCTAGTTCTGGGCTTCATGTTAGCCACCGCGTAATATCAGCTTTCCATTTATATTCATTATACTGACTGATCTGTCTTTCTAAATTGTACACAAGGCCTGAGAATAAGTAGCTGGTGTCACTATTGGCTTTATTTAGTTCTCTTTTACCACCGGAGCATGACAAGATTTTAAGAGAGCCCCATTGAAAAGTAATTGATTCTTTCCAAATGATATTTTTTGGGGATGAAAGGGAGGAAACAGACTGAAAGGGTTACAGGCAGATCCCTCTGAACTGAGAGCAGCCATATTTAAGGAAGACTGCTTTGAACCAATGAGGGTTCTTGACTTATTTAAAGCCATGAATATTCAGCTCTTTTTCTTAGCAAGGGGGGGGGGGACTTGGACCAGCAATGTGTCCACTCTCTCAAATTTAAGCATGCAAATAATTCCGGCCTTTAAACTCTGAAATTCTGAATGGGTTGGAACGATCTAGCTGACTTTTAAATCTGAATTCTCTTGGTGTTTGTCTCCCACTCACATTTCTTTTAGAAAACCACAGATATCTCAGTATTTCTTTTACGTCTGTCCATATCAACTGCGGCCAAAATGGTTATTGTTTTCTGTAAGTACGCATTTGGTTATAATCCATGTTTTTGATTGTTCAGTCATCCAGCTTTGGGTTTTTACATTTCTTACAGAAGATGGGTGTAATCCTGTAGAGAGTGGCCTGGCTGGAAGGAATTAAATAACCCTATTTCAGGGCTGACTTTCCTTGGAATTGCATTGCTTTTGATGTCTTAATGGTTTCTGTTTTAGAACACTTGAACATGCCTCTCTTCAGGTGACAATGGCTGGGTGACAGTTCTGCAATAGATAATTTCATAATTTCAAAAGTCCTCATCTTCACTCCCTTCTTATTTTTCCTCCATGAAAGGGAGGGTGAGGGGAGATGATAGAGCCAGACTTAAAGCAGAGTTTTCAGGCCTCTTTGCCTGCATGCCCTTGGTTCTAAGACAGCAAAGAGAAAGCAGTGCTTACCCCTTGATACGGAAGGACCCGTCCCCACCACCATCACCACCCAGGACCAGAGAAGGAAAGAGATGGTGGAGCCTAGATAGGAGAAGACAAAGGCAGGAAAGGCAGGAGGGAGAATGTGGGTATAGAATTAATCGGCCATGTTATTGATTAGGGGCTGAGTAAAGGAAAGGAGGAAGGGTGAAAATTCTGCTCACAAACCAGATGAGAAGGTGCCAAGGCCGAGCAGTTTTGGTCACCACAATGTAAAAAAGATGCTGAGACTTTAGAAATTTCTAGAGTACAGAGAAGAGCAACAAAGATGGTTAGGGGGCTGGAGGCTAAAACATATAAGGAATGGCTGCTGGAATTGGGTATGTCTAGTTTAACGAAGAGAAGGACGAGGGGGGACATGACAGCAGTCTTCCAATATCTCAGGGGTTGCCACAAAGAAGAGAGGGTCAAGCTATTCTCCAAAGCGCCTGAAGGCAGGACAAGAAGCAACGGGTGGAAACTGATCAAGGAGAGAAGCAACCTAGAACTAAGGAGAAACTTCCTGACAGTGAGAACAATTAACCAGTAGAACAACCTGCCTCCAGAAAATGAATGTGAATGCTCTAACACTGGAAGTTTTTAAGAAGGGACTAGACAACCATTTGTCTGAAATGGTACAGGGTTTCCTTCCTGAGCAGGGGGTTGGACTAGAAGACCTCCAAGGTCCCTTCCAGCTTCTATTCTATTCTATTCTATTCTATTCTATTCTATTCTATTCTATTCTATTCTATTCTATTCTATTCTATTGTTGCAGGCTGGGGAAAATGGTAGTTGTAGTTCAACCCTCTTGGACACCAAGATGGAGAAAGTTGCCTGAGAAATGGGCCACACTTAAGACCCCCAACGTCTTCATTTATCCTAGAGGAGATTTCTTTTCTGGAGAAAGAGAAAGAATTCCTGGCTGACATTTTGGATCAAGCCTCTGTCAGTGTAAGGCTAATAATTTTCCTGCAGAAATTCTTGACAATTGTTCATTCTTTGTTAGCACCATAAATGACCGTTAGTCTGCCTTCTGACAACAGCTTAACCCAAGATTTACTCATTTTCGAGATTCACACATTACATGGAACCAAATGAAAGAGGCTAGGTTTGCTCAAAATGTAAAAGCTGCTTTCACCTGCCCCCAAATCCAGCAAAGGTTAAGAAGTTACAAGAATGTAGACACTAGGTTGGTGCCTGATCCGGGTGAACTACTGTGCGAAGAACGCCTTTCTTATAGTGTGTTGAGTGTGTAATAATAGTGCGATGGTGTTGTGTCATGGTTACAGGACTCTCAAAGGTATATTTTGGAGTGTTTGTGTTTAAAACAGGGCATTTATGAACAATGGGGAAAATGTGTTTTTCCTTACTGTAGAAGAACTTAGGATCAACCCAAGATAATGATTATATGTGCTAACTTGAGTTGTACAAAAGAGGAAGAGAGGAAGGGAGGAAGGACGGGAGGGAGGGAGGGAGGGAGGGAGTGATGAAAGGAGGAGGAGCAGGAAGAGGAAGAGGAGGAGGGGAGGGGGAGGAGAAGGACAAAAGTAAAAAATAAACTACAGAACTCACTGCCACAAGAAAACTTGACAGTGATAGCTAGGAATGTTGAAGGCCAGGGCAGGAGAAACAGGGGCAAGGAGAGAGACCTATCACCAGCTAGGAGGAGATAAAAAGTTCCTAATAATGGTATTAAAATACTGTTTTTCTCCCATTGATAGGTAAGCTGGTAATTAAATTATAAAGCCAAGCCTGGATTTTATGGATATGAAAGACTGAGAGTCAAGGAGAAGAGCTCCCTAATTCCCCGAAATAAGCCCCGACGAGATTTCCCTCAATTTCCCTCTTCTATCACCTCCTGGATGGAACTGGTTTCCTCCTCAACCGAAGTGGCCAAAATGTTGCCATTGTTTCCTTTTAGCCAAGTTCGCTTTTTCTTCCACACACACATATATATATAGAGAATTGATCCGTGCTGCCATTGGTGAAATGAAGGGCTGGAGTGTCTGCATGTTGTGGTCAAACAAATCAAGATGGTGACCACAACGTGGCTGATTAGTCGCAACTTGCAGGGACCAGCATGAAGGAGCGTGAAGGATGAAGCTTGGAGGGAGAGGAAAGGGAGAGTGGTGGGGAAGGTGGGGTTGGGGGAGAAGGCAGAGGGAAGAGGAGGTTAGAGGCCCTTGGACCTTTGCAGGGCTGTGTGTGTGTGTGTTTGTGTGTGTGTGTGTTTGTGTGTGTAGCAAAATTGCCCAGGTTTCTGCCTTTTGTACAGGTGGGCAACAAAGGAAGGGGGGAGAAGGAAGACAAGAGAGGGAGAGATGAAGGAAGGAAGGATTGTAGGAAAGAAAGAGGAAAGCCACCCATCCCCCTGCCAAAAACCCCACCCTTCCCCCAAAGCAGCTACGAAAGCAAGGGGGGGAACCCCTCCATTGGAGGAGAGAGGGGAGGTTCTGTCAAGGAAGAGGAAGGGGCTGGATTCCCCAGAGCCCCCACCTTTGAACTCTAGGCTTCCAAATGACAAACTGGGGGGGGGTTTCCCCGCTCCCCTTCCACAAGGATTCCGACTCATCTTCGGAATTGATTTGGCAACAGATTCAAGAGGGACAAAAGGAGGCGAACTATTCACTCTCCGGAAGAGACAGAAATCCAGGCGATCCACTGAGCCCCTCCCCCTCTATCGGAAGCCAAAGTGGCCCCGCGGCTTTAGAAAGCCGAGGGAGAGCAGATTAGGTACGATAAAGCAGTGGAGCCCCCATCTTCAGGGGGAGTATACCTGAGGTGTGAACGAACAATAGGCCGATCCAACCACCTTCCTGCCCTTCTAGAGACCACCTGATCATTGTTAGCGAGAGGGAGCCAAAGTAAATTGGGTTTGCGAGCCAAGATAACTCTAATTCTATTACTATTATTATTACTTCGGGAGGGGGGCGGTATAAAAATCGTAAAATAAAAATAAAAATAAAAAAAATAAAAAATACTATTACTATTATTACTATTACTATTACTATTACTACTATTGCTATTATTGCTATTATTGCTATTATTATTATTATTATTATTATTATTATTATTATTATTATTATTATTATTATTATTATTATTATCTCTTCTTTCTCAGTTCCTGCCTAACGTAGAGGAAGCAACCATGGACAAACAGCCCCACTGGCCGAAGGTGAGATTGGAGTTTGGGCAAGGCAGAGAAAGGCGAGAGATTTCAGACCCTGAGCGTGAATCTTTCTCGAAGGAGATGCCTGTTAGTGAGGGCAGAGATTGCTAAGGCTGAGCATCTTTGTAGCTGAGGAAGGACAGCGAGGGGTCCTTGGTCCTCTCTCAGCTTGGTTGTTTTCTTGCAGACGTTTCACTACCCAAACTAGGTAACATCAGTGCTAGTGCATGGTGGTGTTTACCTAGTTTGCAAGAAAACAATCAAGCTCAGAGAGCACCAAGGACACCCCCTCCCCTTTCAGGTATTTTATTTATTTATTTATTTATTTATTTATTTATTTATTTATTTATTTATTTATTTATTTATTTATTTATTTATTTATTTGTTCAGACTTGTATGCCGCCCTTCTCCTAGGACTCAGGGCGGCTTACAACAACAACACAACTAAAATTTAAAAATTAGTCACATTCATACAGCATGCAAACACAATCAACTCACAATCGCTGATGGAGGGACATTCCTAGGGCCCAGGGGCAGAGCACAGCTCATACGCCCCAAGCCTGTTCCTTTCATTCCTTCTCTCTCCCCTTTAACACCTAATAGTGGAATGGGTTTTTTTTAAAAAAATAAAGCTATTAACCTCTTAAAAATACATTGAGGACCACACTAATAACCAAAGCATCAACTCCCCAAAAAAATTCTTACTATAAATGAAGGGGTGCCCATCTTCTCTTTCACCAGAGACATTTTTTTTAAATGGCTAGAAATTAACTCTGGCCTTTCTTTCCTTTGCTTTTCACAAATAACCGGGCTGTGGGAATCGGTTATACATCCAGGGCGCTCCGATTCCCCCGTTGCAAAGGCGGTGTCTAAAGAGGGGCTAAGGATGCACCCAAGCTCACCCTACGGAAAACAAACGCTAACCCCAGCTGCGCATGAAATAAGTTTAAAAAGTAGCCGCTTCAGCCGAGATCCGCTGCTTACTTGGCGGGCGAAGCTGCTCTAGGAAAGGGCCGCGCCAGGAAATCTTTGGCTCTGTATTATCAGCCATACACACACCCCAGAAGTCTTTCTAGAGCAACCTATTTGAGTGGCTACAAGCGCACGCGCGCACACGCAACACCCCACACACACACACACACATCACACGCACGGTTCTCGTACACCTCTTACTAAATCTTAAAGCCGGGGTTCACCAAACACAACTGCAGCTGCCTTGGCAGAGCGCGCGGTGTCCGAACAAAGAAACCGCCTCGAAGTGATTCCTAGTTCACACAACCCGCTAAGACAATGCCTGGGTTCCCACAACACTTTGAACCTTGGCCACCCAGCCTCGTTCGCGACTCCTCGGAGCGTATTGTGTGGAATTCAGCCCGAGAGGGAAAGGAATGGATGGGTGGACGGACGGATGAAAACACACACAGAATCTTCTGTTCAATACGGTCTGTTTTAGGAACGCCTCCACGTACTGTAGGCGCATGTAGGCTCGCACCTTGTGTACACATAGAGCATATTGAGCATACATTTATGCCCAATAATACCCATCCGTTTCCCCTAACCCGGCTCATTCTAGGCGGGTTGGTTTTCAACTCCCGCCATTCCAAACGGGACGGATTCAAAATGCGCAGGGCAAGTCAGCCTCTCAACCATTATCGTTTTAAACAGCGGAATTTGGCGGGGGTAAAGGGGGGTGGTGGAGGTGAGGGTGGGAGAGAGGGAGCCTATCTGCTGTCCAGCCTGCGGACGACCTCCTTCCCTCTGCTGTGCGGCGCCTGGCACTTGCGCCTTCAGATGCTTGCTTCTCCGTGGCATCTTCGCCAGGCAAGGGGCGCCAAGGTGCCTTGGGAGACCCCAGACGGAAAGAGAAGAGCGGGCACGCGGTGGAAAGAAAGGTCGGGTAGAGCTCCAGCAAAAATCGATCCTGACGCGGCGTGCGCCCCGCGGATCGGCATACTGTACACACACACACACACACACACACACACACACACACACACACACACACACACACACACACACGTAGGCATTCCTTGAGGAGGGTGAGGAAGGGGTCGGCTGAACCGCCAAAACAAAGGCTTTGCGTGCTGGAAGCAGGCTGAAAGGTCCTGGGCGCCTTTGGCTACCTTGCACCCGGTCCTGACTTGCAGAGCGCCGCGCCTCCCTTCCCCAGCTCCTTCCCGGCCTCCTGCCCCCGGAGTTCCTGGCTCGCCCCGCTCCTCGCTGCCTGCGTTCCCGCCTGCCAAGCCGGCTGAGCCCGACCCGCGCGCCTCCCGCTCCGCTCCCCGCTCCCCGCCGCCCGGCGCTTCGCCCCCGCCCAGCCCCTTACCGGCCAGCCTCAGGGCAGACATGCGCTGGAACTCGGGCTCCTGCAGCCATTTCCACATCCTGCGGAAGGTCTCCCGGCCGGACTTGAGTTTACTCCAGGGCTTGGGGTTCCGCAGCAGGTCGGAGAGGGTGCCCTGCGAGCGGCACAAGATCCGCTGGGCGAAGATGGCCTGCGGGATGCTGTAGCGCTTCAGCTCGGCCGTGATGCGTTGCGCCACCTCCTTGGTGTTGATCTCCTCCACCTGGCCGGACCCGCCGCCGCCGCCGCCCGCCGCCGAGCCCGGGGCCGAGCCCTGCCGCTCCCGCTCGGCCAGCAGCGAGCCGTTGGCCTGGGCGTGCGGGTGGGCGTGCGGGTGGAGGCCGTTGAGGGCGGGCATCATGCCGGCGCCCGGCGCGCCCAGCCCCCGAGCCAGGTGCTCCTCGCTGCGGGAGAGCAGGTGCGGCTCGAAGCCGTTGGGGGAGAGCAGCTTGTCGCCCGCCAGGTGGCCGCCGGGCCCGTAGGGGGCCAGGGACTGCTGCCCGTTGTGGAGGCCGCCCAGCCCGTTGGCCAGCGGGGAGAGGGGCTGCCCCATGGCGGGCATGTCTTTGGGGTAGTGGCCGTAGAGGTTGCCCATGGAGGCGGCCAGGCTGCGCTCCTCGCGCATGAGGGCGAAGCTGCCGCTGACGTTGCCGGCCAGGCGCTGGTGCGGCGGGTGGTGGTGGTGGTGATGGTGGTGGTGGTGGTGGTGCGGGTGGGGAAACTTCTCCGAGACGGTGGAGATGGGCGGCAGGTGCTGCAGCGGCGTCAGCGTGGTGTAAGTGCTCATGCCCGAGGGCGACTCGCAGGCCATGCTCATGGCCGGGTGCAGCGGGCCGCCCAAGCTGTGCTCGGCCCGGTAGTCGCCCGCCCCGTCCAGGATGGACGCCATGCTGGAGACCATGGCCGGCCGGCCGTGCGAGGAGACCAAGTTGCGGTGCGTCGACGGCGGCGGCGGGGGAGGCGGCGGCGGGGGAGGCGGCGGCGGCTGCCTGGCGTGCGCCCCGGCGGGGCTCAAGAGCTCCCCGGCTTGGTGGAGGTTGCCCAGTCCGTCGAGGTTCAGCTCCATCGCTCGCTCGCTCGCTCGCTCGCTCGCTCTCCCCCGGCCAGCCGGACGCCCCCGCCTCCTCCTCCCCTCCCGCCCGCCCGCCCCCTCCGGATCTCCGCCTCCCGCCTCCTGCCCCGCCGCCTTAAGCCAGATGGCCGGCCATCCGCGGGTCCGGACGCCCGCAGTCCCGGCGGCGGCGGGAGCGACAGCAGCGACCGCGGCGGGAGCAACAGCGGCAGCTGGACACGCGAGCGGCGGCGGCGGCTCCCCTCCTGCCCGAGGCTGCGGGGCTGGGCGCTCGCCTCTTGCTCGCTCGCTCGCCCGCCCGCCCGCCTCCGCCTCCTCCAACCTTCGCCGGGGCTGCGAATCGCCGCGCTGCCTCCCAGCTCTGCCTCCCTCTCGCCTTGACGTCACGGCTCGCAGCCCCGGTCTGTCCGCCTCTCCCGCTCGGAGGCGCGGCCGCCCGCCCGCCCGCTCCCCAGACGCGCGCCCCCGAGGCACCCAGGGGTACGCGCGCGCGCCTCGGACCCGCCGCTGCCGGCTGGCTGGCTGGCTGGCTGGGAGAGGAGCGAGCGCCCACCTGCCGGCCTCGCCTGCCGGGCGCTCGGCTTCCGTGGCCCAGCAGCGGCCGGGCTCTGCCTCCACCTCGCGCGAGAAAAATGGGAAAGTAGAAGGCAACGCTTGGGGGGGGGGAGAAGGAGGCGGGGATGGGGAGACGGAGGCGGCGGGGGCTCGGGAAGGCGGCGGGAGAAAATCAATTCTGGCTGCTGGAGGTTGAGCCAAGCGCAGACTCGACGCCAGCCGTCCCCAACCTGGGGCCCTCCGGGGCGGGCTGGGCTACATCGCCCACTACTGGTTGGGAACGGGAGGCCGACCCATCCGGAGTTGGCGGACTGGAAGTGTGGTGGATAGAGCTGAGATTTATTGGTGTGAAGCGGGTGTGGAGGGAGGGAAGGAAGGAGGGAGGGAGGGAGGGAGGGAAGGAAGGAAGGAAGGAAGGAAGGAAGGAAGGAAGGAAGGAAGGAAGGAAGGAAGGAAGGAAGGAAGGAAGGAGAGCAAGAATGGAAAAATGATCGATCGGTCCCTGGAGAAATAAGAGGAAGAGATAGCTACAAGCAAGGAAGGAAAGGAAGGAAGGAAGGAAGGAAGGAAGGAAGGAAGGAAGGAAGGAGAGAGAGCAAGAATGGAAAAATGATCGATCGGTCCCTGGAGAAATAAGAGGAAGAGATAGCTACAAGCAAGGAAGGAAGGAAGGCAGGAAAGGAAGGAAAGGAAGGAAAGGAAGGAAGGAAAGGAAGGAAGGAAGGAAAGGAAGGAAGGAAGGAAGGACGGACGGACGGACGGACGGAAGGAAGGCAAATAGAGAAAGCTATAAGTGGGAAGGCTGCCTTGGGACGGGTTGGCGGAGGTGGGAGGACGTGGCTCAGTTCTTTGCCTGCCGGCCCCTCCGCCCCGGACTGTATCAGCAAGCCATACATCACGGCACTCCATCGCGCCTAATCTCCCGGTCCATCTATCACGGGCGTTTCTGCTTTATTGCTCGATCCATCCAGGCTGGGGAGCGCGCTGGTGTCCACACAGCCGCCTAGCAGCCGCCGCCGCCGCCGCCGCGCTCCCTGTCCCCCGTCTTGTTCTAGTTCTGCCTTTGTGTGGGTCGCCCCTCCGTCCGTCCGTCCGCCCGCCCCCTCCCCCCACCCCAGTCCCAAACTAACCTCCCTTCCTCGGGTCTGCCTCCCACCCCCCAACCACGCATCTCTCCGCTGTTGGAGCTAGCTGGGGGCGCCGAGATAGGGGGCTTCTCCGGCTCCGCGGCACGGCCCCCTCCCGCGCTGCCCTTATCGATCGCGCAGCTCGCTGGGAATGGAGGAGGGGGATGAAAAGCTTTTACTTGAGACTGCAGATGCTCTGTAGGCAGCCTTCGGGGAGGGGGAGGA
The DNA here is from genome assembly GCA_034064705.1 of Bothrops alternatus. Classification (NCBI taxonomy): domain Eukaryota; kingdom Metazoa; phylum Chordata; class Lepidosauria; order Squamata; family Viperidae; genus Bothrops; species Bothrops alternatus. The sequence continues at coordinate 5,112,550 of JARGCV010000410.1, read as the reverse complement.
AAGATGCTTAGTGAAGGTGGGGGGGTCACCGTTTGGAATGCCCCCTCCCACACACACACACCAACATGCGCGCGCGCGCGCACACACACATAAAAGCACAACTCCCTCCGCCAAGCCCTTGCGCCCTGGGTGCCAAGGCTGGCTTCGAACAGGTCTTCAGCCCGAGCTCGGGCGCGGACAAAGCCCAGCCGTCGCAGGTTGAAGGAGGCGCCCACGCCGGGCGTTCCTGAGCCCTCACTGACGTGTGAATGTAGAACCTGTCCGTTGAGACCCCGTCCTTCCCTCTCCGCCCCGCTCCAGCCTCTGAGCGGCAGCTGCCGAAGTCCAGACACCTTCCTCCCTGTTGATATTGTGGTAGTGAACTTTGGCAAGTCCAACGGTCTGGGGCTGGGAAGGGAGAGAGGGGAAGTTTGAAAAAGAAACGGCTCCGAACGAGCTTTGCCCAGCCGTCCGGCAAAAGAAAGGAATCTCCCTTCCCACAAAAACAACGACAACCCAAGCACACTGTCCATAAAGCTACCACAACAGAGATTCGAGTCCCCCTCAATGAGATTTACCTCCTGGGAAAAGCAGCCGCGATTTATTTATTTGATTTACACCGCGCTGCTCTCCACCAGGCAAGTATTCGAGGCTGCTAACTACGTTTAAGAACAGACGTCATTACAAACAATGACGGGTTTTAATTCTTTTTTACTTGTGGAGACTGACAGCTGTCCCGTGACACAGAAACACACTTATAACTGGTTCCTGAGTTAACCCACTTGTCTGAGTTCACACAATCTTTTGAATATAAGCTAAGCGAACAAGCTGAATTTACCCCATAGTACAAATCACAAAGCAAGCTTAACGGTGGCCAAGACCAGCATCTTGAACAAATGCGTTTGTTAGGTTTTTGCATTGTGGGAATGCTGACACCCTGTTGGAACTGGGATTGAAAAAGCAACCTATTCCCCTGGGGTTCTCCAGATATCATCCATACTGACTAAGGATTTTATCTCTAGCTTTCTCTCTCTCTCTTTCTCTCCCATCTCTCATCTGTTACACTCTTTCTTTCTTTCTTTCTTTCTTTCTTTCTTTCTTTCTTTCTTTCTTTCTTTCTTTCTTTCTTTCTTTCTTTCTTTCTTTCTTTCTTTCTTCCTTCCTTCCTTCCTTCCTTCCTTCCTTCCTTTGTTTCTTTTTTCTTGCTTGCTTGTTTTCTTTCATCTATCTACCATCATCTATCTATCTATCTATCTATCTATCTATCTATCTATCTATCTATCTATCTATCTATCTATCTATCTATCTATCTTATACATGTCATGCTTCAGATGTTGTAGCTTAGCTTGGAAGCGAAGCAGAGTCAGGCTAGCTAATATTTGGATGGGAGGCCCCAGGGGAACCCAGGGCAATAGATAAAAGTGGGAAGCTCAAAAACATCCTGGCAGAAGACAGTGGCAAACCTGGATGTGTCCTTTCTTCCTATCTATTGCCCTGGAACTCCCTGGTGTCTCCAAATCAAATACCAGTTAGCTTGATTCTGCTTAGACTCTCTCCTGTGAGGTTCAGACTCAACATAAAGGTATCTCAAATACCTTTGTTCTTCAGCAGACCCTACCTTGTTTTCATGTCAGAGATCAATTCTGAGAAAAAGTTAATATTAAAGACTAAGAGCCCTCTGAACAGATAAAAGGTTTGTCTTTCCACTTGTTCATTAGGAAAAGCTCCCACCTGTAAGACCATTTTGACCTTCTCTGGGTGTCCTCAAGCCTGACTGAAATGCCACCTATCTGGGATGCTTTGATTTGAAGTCTTATCCTGAGCAGGGAATGGGACATGACAGCCCAAATATATCACAATAATCTTCCAGAGCAAAATGGATCATCCTGTAATAGCAGAAATGGTACAGAATATCGGTAGCTCAGGGTTTGAACTGTTGGGTTCTTGGTTCCCCCAGCTTGGTAATTTTCCTGCAGATGTTTCATTACCAGGCTAGGTGATACCATCAGCACACAATAGTGGAAATGCTCTACCTAGCTTTTGGAAGGGAAGGAAAATAGCCTCTTTAGAACATGATTCTCAGTGCTCTAAGACTTAAGATGTTGGGCTGGCTGGGGAATTGCTGGGAATTGCTGGCTGGGGAATTCTGGGAGTTGAAGTGCACCCATCTTCAAGTTGCTTGAGATTGAGAAACATTGGCTTAGAACAGAACTCAATCAGTTCTGGCTTATTAAAAGAATAACGATGAAACAAATCATGGCTAGCACAATGAATCATGATATGTCGTCCTTGTAGGCTTCACTGTAGCTAGAGATTGAAGTTGAGACAGAACTGTACACCAAAAGAAGAATTTTGGGGTCCACTGAAAAATAGTATTTTATTCCAAGATACTTGGAAGTCTTCCAGTCTGTCTTTCTGGTCACAGCAGGAAGTGCTATGCAGAATCGTGCAACTATACAATTTCTGGGAAATGATATCCAGACTCCGTTTAAATACATTTAGTGAAAGAATGCCAACTATCTCCTACTCTAATTCTATTCTAGTGCCCAGTGGCTCTTATGATATGGAAGTGTCCCATAATGTTTAATGTAAATCTGTTTCCTGCGATTTTTGTAGAACATAAAATAATAGGTTTGAAAAGGGACCTTGGAGGTCTTGTAGTCCAACCCCCTGCCCATGGGAAGAGATTCTATACCATTCCAGACTTTTCTTGGGGAACACATGATGATAGAAAGAATAACTAGAATAACAGAGCAGAGTAACAGAGTTGGAAGGGACCTTGGAGATCTTCTAGTCCAACCCCCTGCTCCAGCATTTCAGACAAAGGGCTATCCAACCTCTTTTTAAAAGCCCCCAGTGATGCAGCACCCACAACTTCTGGTGACAAGCTGTTCCACTGGTTAATTTTTCTCAGTGCTAGGAAATCTCTCCTTAGTTCTAGGTTGGTTTGACCCTTGATTGGTTTCCATCTGATTTGATTCTAGTTTCTACTGAATTGGTTGTATAGGTATATCTGTTCTGGAACAGCAAAGAAAAGACACGTTTCATCTTCTGGGTGGTAACTTTTTCAGATGTCTGAACACAGCTTTCTTGCTACCTGCACTTCTCCTCTCCAGGTTAATGCTACACAACTTCTTTCCCTGCTTTTCATGGGACAAGGCTCCTCCATCTTTCACACCTCGCCCATTGCTCTTCACCGTTCTTCCTAAAACATCCCAGTCGGAACTTGACACATTTTCCCAAATGCAGCCTACATTTTAACTCTCATAAAACATCATTGGCTGAACACCTGCCACCTTTGCCCTCAAGATATTTCTAGTGCATTAAAATCCTTGACAGGCACCAATGAATTATCTCCCACTGCAGAGGCGGTGAAGGACTGTCCTTGCCTCAGATGAGGGGAAAGCTGCCATGAGTCCGAAAGGTCCAGTTTTAGGCAGGGGGGACCAAACTGATTTCTTTCAAGAATACCATGGCTTGTGGTCACACGTCACTTCTGAAACTCTAGACCAGGGGTAGGCCATCTTGGCTCTTTTATGACTCGTGGACTTCAACTCCCAGAATTCCTGAGCCAGCCATGCTGAGGGGAAAGAGAGAGGTTTCCAAGCTGAGCCATGCTGGCTCGGGAATTCTGGGAGTTGAAGTCCACGAGTCATAAAAGAGCCAAGATGGCCTACCCCTGGTCTAGACACTGCCCTACGAATCAGTGTCAGAAGTCAACCTTGACTAGCACAAGGTGAGGAGACATAGGGTGGCATTTTCTCTTTCTTTGGAAGATGTTCAGGAGAGAGAGAGAAAAAGAAAGAGGGAATAAATTATAGGTAGTCCTCAACTTATGACCATAACTGACCCCCAAATTTCTGTTGTTAAGCGAGTTTTGCCCCATTTCTCAACCTTTCTAGCCACAGTTGTTAAGTGAACCTCTGCACTTGTTCCCCATTGACTTTGCTTGTCAGAAGGTCGCCAAAGGGGATCGCATGACCCTGGGACACTGCAACCGTCATACATAGAAGCCAGTGGCCAAGCGTCTGAAGTTTGATCACATGATCATGGGGAAGCTGTGACAGTCGTGTGAAAAATAGTCATAAGTCTCCTTTTTCAGGGCTGTTGTAACTTTGAACGGTCACTAAATGAACTGTTGGGAATTGAGGACTACCTGTACTTCAGTGAATGAATTAGTTTGGTTCCGTGACTTCACTTGGACTTTGTAATTGTCTGTGGGAATATTCTAGAGCAGGGCTCTTCAAACTTGGCCCTTTTATGACTTGTGGACTTCAGCTTGCAGAATTCCTCAGCCAGGCACGTGTGCCTGGCTGAGGAATTCTGGGAGTTGAAGTCCACAAGTCATAAAAGGGCCAAGTTTGAAGAGCCCTGTTCTAGAGAGACAGGAGCAGCTGCAGCAGCAGTAGCAGCAATCTGGGGAAGATTTATTTATTTATTTATTTATTTATTTATTTATTAAATTTGTATGCCGCCCCTCTCCCAAGACTCGGGGCGGCTCACAACAATAATACAGGTATAAATAAAAATTAATAATAATAGTTAGATCCAATCGAAAAATCCACACATACAATATGCAAACACAGTCAAATAAACAATCAACGATGGAAGGAGATTCCTCGGCCTGGGGGCAGAACAGAGTTCATACCCCCCAAGCCTGTCGGCATAAATAGGTCTTCAAAAGTTTATGGAAAGCTAGGAGGGAGGAGGCAGTATGAACCTCCGAGGGAAGCTGGTTCCAGAGGGCTGGGGCAACAACGGAGAAGGTCCTTGTCCTAGGACCCGTCAGATGGCATTGTCTAACAGACGGGACCCGTAGGAGGCCAGCCCTATGCGCCCTGACCGGTCGCTGGGATTCATGAGGCTGAAGACCTCATGAGGCACCTCAGATACAGTGGGGGTCGGCCAACATCTCAGCAAGGTCCCTCCCTAGTTTCTTCTACTGTAAAGATGTCAGGGGAGAAATGTACTTTTACGCTTGGAAGATTCCTTTACTGTTGTCTTACAATAAAGGTACCGGTAGTACACAATGTGTACTCATGGCTGGTTCTTCTTGTCCGGATTCGCTCTAAACATGGAATATAGGCACATATATGTATTTTTTCAGTCTCTTTTAGAGACTTCTTAAATTTTAGCATTCTTAAGAATACTGGGATTTGCAAGTGGAGACAGCTAGGCTGAATAATATTCCCTAGAACAGAGGTCCCCAACCTTTTGGACACCAGGGACCGGTTCCGTGGAGAGAGGTTTTTCCGCAGACTGGAGGGTGTGTAGTTTTGTGTGCTGCCTGCATCCCGTGGATGGGGCTTTGCTTGTTTGTGTGGACCAGTTGCTGGCATGCCGCAGCCCAGTACTGGTCCACGGACCAGGGGTTCAGGACCCCTGCCCTAGAAGTCTTGGAAAGAAAGAACATTGAAGTATTGAATGAATGCCGCATGAAACCCAGTGACCGGTTAGGGCCCACAGGGTCGGCCTTCTCCAGGTCCCGTCAGCCAGACAGTGTCGCCTGGCGGGGCCTAGGGGAAGAGCCTTCTCTGTTGTGGCCCCAGCCCTCTGGAATCAACTCCCCCCGGAGGTCCGTGTTGCCCCCACCCTCTCCGCCTTTCCCAAATTGTTAAAGACACATCTTTGCCGACAGGCCTGGGGCAGTTAACATCTTGCCCCAGCCAGTGTATGTTTGTTGTAAGTTTGTTTTCGGATGATTGGTTTTTAATCTAGGGGTTTTATAAATGTATTTAATGTCAGATTTCTATATGTTATTATCTATGTTGTAAGCCACCCTGAGTTTTTGGAATAGGGCAACATAGAAATCGAATTAAATAATAATAATAATAATAATAAATAATAAATAATTTATATCAGAAATGGTTTTGTTGTTCACTTCGTGTGGTTAAATAGGAAACGTTTCAGTAAAGAATTTGCAGATGGATCTCCATCTTTTCTTCCCCTTCAGAGAATCAGCACTCACCCATTTGTCTGAACAGCTAGATTGGATTTTAGAGAAGCACAAAAACAAAAAGGCCATCAAGTCAAACTCTACCTCTGATGACTCTAAGCGTGCCGTTCTTTTGACAGTCGTAGGAACATGGCTTACTTCCGCATTCTTTCTGAATTTTTTTGTTGCTCCTAGATCCCTAAAATTGTCTCCTTCTTCCACCAGACAAAGTTGGCCAAGAGCTGTCTCCTACTCAAACTTTGGGGATGTAGGTAGATCGATGTTATGGTGGTTCTTTGGCTCCATAGGATACTGCCAGAGCAGTGACCTGCTTAATACTGTGCTGCTCCTTGAGAAATACTTCTGGATCAGTCTCTGGCCTATCTGGAGACAGAAGAGGCATCCTTGAGGACTGGGCCTTGGTGAATTTAAATAGTGGAGCTGTCCTAGGTACTGATATTTAAATCAGAAGACAACTCGGCAACATCAGATCAGGTCATCCTTATCAATCACAAGCTAATATGGCTGTGAGATGCAATTGCAAAAAAGTAAATGCTGCAGGAGCATAAAGTCCAGATCCTAAGAAGCAATTGTTCTTTTTTTATAAAGTTTTATTGATTATATATATATATAAAAACGGAGTTTTATATAAATATATATAAAAACGGAGTTCTAGTAATCATTCAACAAAAATATGTTGTCTGAGTATCTTATTCACTAATAAAAATTAAATTCCTAATCCCTAAAACTTTTCTGTAACCACTGATAAAATAGTTTGAAATAGTTTCTCAAGTTTGAAAATATTCTGTTTCTTCTTTTTCTTTCAACCTTAAGGTAAGTCTGTCCATTTCCACGCAGTCTAGTATTTTTTTAATTATTTCTTCTTCTGGTGGTGTTACTTTGTTCTTCCAGTATTGTGCAAATGTAATTCTTGGCACTGTTATCATATGTAAAAACAAGCATGTACTTTGCTTTTCAAGTTTTTCTGGCATTATACCTAATAAAATAAATTCAGGTTTACAGTCTATGTGTTTCTCTAACATTTTTTCTAACCAAGTGTGTATTTTTGTCCAATATCTCCTTGTTTTAATCCATGTCCACCACATATGATAATAAGTACCTGGAAGAAGCAATTGTTCTATTCTCTTCTGACCTAGTTCAAATTCCACTTGGAGAATTATGTCCACTTTGGGGCAACATAGTCCAAAAAGAAGAGCAACAAATAGGAACAATTTCAAAAGAGGGCTGCTATGACGGAGAAGAGTCTGGAAACCAAGGCTTATTGGAAAGCTTAAAGGAGGTTTGGCCTGCAGAAGAAAGTCCAAGGGCCAATATGATCGTAGTCATTTTATATATATCAATGGTTGCCACACAGAAGGAAAAGTGGACAATGGAAGGACCAGACCCAGTGAAGGAGCTTCAGGTAAGACATGAGCTGTTGGCCAATTAAATAGGCTACCTATTTACAAAGAATGGACCTCTGGATGACCATCTATCCAAGATGCTTTAGGGCAGTGTTTCCCAACTCTGACAACTTTAAGATGTATGTCTGTGTGTATGCTGAATGATTGTTTTTTTTTTTAAAATTAAGAGGTTTTATATTTACATGTATTTTTATATGTTGATTTCTACTGTGTTGTGAGCCGCCCTGAGTTCTCCGGAATAGGGCGGCATAGAAATCGAATAAATAATAATAATAATAATAATAATAATAATAATAATAATAATAATAATAATAATGTAAAGACTTCAACTCCTAGAATTCTCAGACAGCTGGCTACAGTAGGTAATTCTGGGACTTGAATTGCACACATTTTAAAGTTGCCAAGGTTGAGAAACAGTGGTCTAATGCAGTGGTTCTTAACCTGGGCGATATTGCCCCCAGGAGGCGATTTTGTTTTTCAGGGGGGCGATGGAACAAAAAGGGGTGATGCGGGGGTGAAGGAACAAAAAGGGGGCGATATGGGGGTGATGGAGCGAGAAGTTTTGGGGATACTTTTGAGACTTTTTCATACAGTGAATCATTGCATATCTGTCATACAAAAATATCAGATCACTCTCTATTAGTCGATTGAATTGTGTTTTCAAATGTTCCTCCAGCTAGCTTCAGTACAGAATGCCGTACATATGTGAATACGCATCGCTTATCTTCATGCGCGTTGCGCAGCAGCCTCTACCCTTTTTATATTTCTTTTTGCATCTTAAATTTCACTTGTAATTCAATCATTAAATGTTACTGTTTTTCTTTTTGGGCATTTCACTTTCTTGCAATTGAATTTGTTTTCAGTGGTCATTACATTTAAGTGTCTTGAATAAATAAGATAATAATGAAATACATGTATCACGAAGTTTGGGAATAAAGTGACGGGTGGCACAAAAATTTTCAAACAATTGAGATATGGAAAAAAGACTGGAAATAAATTATTTGCATCGATACGTCCTGATGACAATTTTAAAGAAAACATAAAAAGTGTTTGCATAAATTGAAGAATTATTTCCTATGTTGTGATTGAGAGGTTATGTTGGGGGAGGGGGGCGATGACAACTTCCCCATTGGCTCAAGGGGGCGATTCATTCAAAAAGGTTAAGAACCACTGGTCTAATGGATTCCACACTAAACATGGGGATTAGATGAGATGATCTCTACAGTCATTTCCAACCATGCTTCTCTTTTCGACTGTAGACTACCTAGTTGTGGGAAGCTCACAAGTAGAGGAAAGCATGCAACTGGTGCTTTCCATTGTTCCTGTATTGCCCAATATGGTACCATCTCCACAGAAGATGGAGAGACCCTCTGAATGGAAAGGTAAAGTCTGTTGGAATTAACTCCTGGTGACTTCAGGGAAAGGTCCATGTGGTGCTTTGGCAAGAGTTCAGAAGTGTATTCTTCTAGGAAGTTCTTTCCACTCTACAGCTTTGACATTTTTTTGGTAAATTTTCATCCAAGTACTAACCAGGTTCGATTCCACTTTGCTTTTTGAAATCGGCTAAGATGGACTAGATTTTGCACGGCGCATCTAGATATTCCATGATTAAGAGGAGAGAGCCAAGTTTTTGTAGTGCTTAAAATGTTGGACTTAGGACTTGGAGGAACTAGGTTCAAGTCCACCGGAAACTTGAAAGCAGTGACCCTCTCAGTCCGACCTTCTCAGAGGTTTGCTATTGTGGGGTAAAATGAACAGAGAAACTGATGTTTGTCACCTTGAGTTCTTGACATAAAGATGGACTATAAATCTAATAAGTATTGTTAACCTGGAATTAGGAGACAGCATAGGAAGTATCAATTGTGAATATGTGCAGATGGCCCTGCTGTCTTTGGGCACTTGCAGAGTCATGAATATAGGATTATGAAAGGACAGCAAGGAAAACACCCAATGTCCTAACCCACCTGGGAACGTACGATGTCTTTAGGGAAACACCCAAAAGGGAACATTTTTAGCTACTTCTGCTTTCTCCCTTCTTATCTACAGTGTGCCAGGCTTACTGGGTGAAATATTTATCTTATGTGTGTCAGCGTTGCTGGGTGGATTGCTTATGTAATCAGAAAGAATAAATACAAGGATTTCTTGTCATTCGGGGCTTCTCTGTTTCAGAGGAGCCCGTCTTTGTTCAGCTGAATAAAAACGTAACGCTTAAAGGCAACTTCTGGTTTCCTGTATTTTTTTTTTATCAAGCAGAACCTGCACAGCAGTATGATAGACCATGCTGCAGAATGTAGAATTAAAGTCAGATGGTATCAGATAGGAGACCACCAGTAATTTCATTGGTAAGATAGGCTGATGTTGACAGGGCTGAGTGAATGGTGAAGGTTTCAGTCTAACTTATTCATTTATGTTGAGAGATTAAATCCAGGAGTTCAAACTAGCATATAGAGCACCTTCCTCCTATTTTCCACAAAACTTGTTAAATGGGAGGGCGGGAATACAACATATGTATACAAGTGCTCATCAGCCACAGTTACGTAAAAGGAAAATCATGTCCATTTCTGAAAGTCATAGAGGAAAAGAGTGCAAAGACTTCAGATTCAGCCCAATATACAGGTAGTCCTTGACTTACTAACCACAATTGAGCCCAAAATTTCTGTTGCTCAGTATAACTGTTGTTATCTGTTGTTATTTTACAATTTTTCTTGCCACAGTTGTTAAAGTGAATCTGTCAACACTGCTAACATCGGATGTTTTTGCTTTGACAACATATGGAGATGCAACCATTTTCCTTCTTATGAATTACTCTTAGAATTGGAGTTAGAATTAGATGATACTGGGCGGGGGGGGGGAGGAATGTGCGTGGGAGTTTAGTTAGACATAACAATACTGTAACTAGTGTGAGAACCAAGGTTTTTTGAAATAAGAGATGATAAGAATTGGCAATTGGAGAACCGGAGGGAAAGTCTGCATTTCAAACTATTTGGAGAATGTGATTTATGACTGTAAATTAGAGGAGGGAATTGTGCTTTGATACTGTGTGTTCAGGGGAGGGGAATTCAGATTTTGGCTTTGGCTATGTAAGTGCCGATGCTATGCTTCTCGAATAAAGATTCTTTAAGGTAAACAATGCTTCCGAGTTCTTTGAAGAGTTTCATCTGTCGGAACCATGACAGAATCACTGCAGTTGTTAGTGACACAGTGGTTAAGTGAATCTGGCTTCCCCATTGACTTTGCTTGTCAGAAGTCACAAAACATGATCACATGGCCCTGGGACACTGCAACCGTCACAGATATGAGTCGGTTGCCAAGCATCCAAATTTTGATCACGTGACCCTGGGGCTGCTACAATGATCATAAGTGTTTAAAAAAAAGGTCGTGTCACTTTTTTCAGTGCTGTTGTAACTTCAAAGGGTCACTAAATGAACTGTTGTAAGTCGAGGACCACCTGTAAATCATGAATTACTGTTTCCTTTCATTTAGTCCCCAACAACTGATCATTTCCTGGAATGCAATAGCCAGAGATCTCCTGGGTCTTGGTGGAGTTGTCAGTCATGTCTGAAGTACAGCGTGTCCCTGTTGCTGCTGAGGCCACTTTGTAAGTGTGTCCATGTAGTCACTTGATTCTGAGCTCAATTTGAGGGTGTCTTTATAGCACTAATGGATCGGTTCTTTTCATTATCTCTTCCTAGATGATTCCCACCGAGGTTTATTTATTTATTTATTTATTTATTTTATTTAAATTTGTATGCCGCCCCTCTCCCGAGACTCGGGGCGGCTCACAACAATAATATGGATACACAATAACAACGTACAAAACCAAGGGTCCATACATACAACATTCAAACACACAATCAAGGATGGAAGCACATTCCTCGGCCCGGGGGTAGAACATAGTTCATACCCCCCAAGACTGCCGGCACAAATAGGTCTTTAAAACCTTCCGGAAAGCTAGGAGGGAGGAGGCAGTATGAACCTCCGAGGGAAGTTGGTTCCAGAGGGCTGGGGCAGCAACGGAGAAGGCCCTTGTCCTAGGACCCGTCAGGTGACACTGTCTGACGGACGGGACCCGTAGGAGGCCAGCCCTATGCGCCCTAACCGGTCGCTGGGATACATGAGGCTGAAGACGGTCCCGCAAGTAACCTGGTCCATTGCCATAAAGGGCTTTATAGGTCATAACCAACACTTTGAATTGTGTTCGGAGACCAATTAGGAGCCAGTGCAGCTCATGCAAAGCTGGAGTGATATGAGCATGTCTTGGAAGACATGTCTTGGAAGACCCAAGGTTGGTTCCTCCCAGGCCTTGACTGAGTCTGCAACCCAAATAGAAGAGGAAGCAGTTTTTTTTAGGAGACTCCTGTCTCATATTCAGCTGCCAACACCCAATGGACATGAGCAAAACAGGTGCTTGTATCCTTCCTTTGCTGGGTGTGACACTTCCATCCACGACAGAGGGTAGTAGAGGACACATCATGAAGAATAGCAGAATGACAGAGTTGGAAGGCACTCTGCTCAAGCAGGAAACCCTATACTATTTCGGACAAATGGTTGTCCAATCTCTTCTTAAAATCCTCCAGCACCCACAACTTCTAAAGCAGTGGTTCTCAACCTGTGGGTCGCGACCCCATTTGGGGTCGAACGACCATTTCACGGGGGTCGCCAAACACCGCAGTGCACCATTTTTTTTGGGGTCGGCCATTTTTTTTGGTCCGCCATTTTTTCCCCTTTGCAATGCGGGCTGTCGCGCCACGCATGCGCGATGCTGGCACGCCATTTTTTTTTGGTCGGCCATTTTTTTTAGTCGGCCATTTTTGGGGGGTCCGCCATTTTTTTCCCCTTTGCAATGTGGGCCGTCGCACCGCACATGTGCGATGCGGGCCCGCCATTTTTTTTTTGGTTGGCCAATTTTTTTTTTGGTCCGCCATTTTTTCCCCCTTTGCGATGCAGGCCCGCCATTTTTTTTTGTCCGCCATTTTTTCCCCTTTGCGATGTGGGCCGTCACGCTGCGCATGCGCGATGCAGGCCCGCCATTTTTTTTGGTCCGCCATTTTTTTTGGTCCGCCATTTTTTCCCCCTTTGCGATGCAGGCCCGCCATTTTTTTTTTGGTCGGCCATTTTTTTTGGGTCCGCCATTTTTTTCCTCTTTGCGATGCGGGCCATCGCGCCGCGCATGCACGATGCGCCCGTCACACCGCGCATGCGCAGTGCGGGCCGGGGTCGAGCCCCGGAAAAGGTTGAGAACCGCTGTTCTAAAGGCAAGCCGTTCCGTTGGTTAAATGTTCTGTCAGAAAATTTCTCCTTATGTTTAGGTTGGTTCTCTCTTTGATTAGACTGTTTTTTCACAATGATAGCAGTTGCAGCATCTCCACCATCATGTGATCAAAATTCGGGCACTTGGCAAACCGGCGTGCATTTATGACAGTTACATTGTCCTGCGGTCATGTGACCATCGTTGTTAACCTTCCCAGCTGGTTTCCCACAAGCAAAGTAAACGGGGGAAGCCAGATTCTCTTAGCAATTTGTGATTAGTCGCAGGGGTTCTCAACCTTGGCCACTTTAAGACTTGTGGACTTCAACTCCCAGAATTCCTCAGCCAGCTTTGCTGGCTGAGGAATTCTGGGAGTTGAAGTCCACAAGTCTTAAAGTGGCCAAGGTTGAGAACCCCTGGAATCATTAGTGATTTGCTTTACAGTTGCGGCAAAAAAGGTTGTAAAACAGAGTGCAGCTCACTTAACAACTGCCTTGCTTAGCAACAGAAATCTTGGTCATAGATGGAGGATATCCTGTCAACTTACGGTATGTCTTACAACTTTGCAAAGCACAAGCCAACAGCTGAGTGTAAATAAAGCATTACTCCTATTGCCTTTATTAAAAAAAAGAAAAAGAAAAGAAATCCACCCTGGAAAGGCCCTCCTGCCCCCTTACCCATCCCCCCCCTTTGTAAAACGACTGGATTGGCCGCAATATGTCTTTGACTCTCTGTACGGTGTGAGCTGGACCTTCCTTCCCTCCGCTCTGTAATTAATAAAATATAATTGAGCTGTGCTTGCCTGTTCGCCTTTCTACTGGGCAGTGACACCCCGTTGCTCCAATTTAATCAATACAATGTCATTAGGCAAAAGGGAAGAAAATGTGCTAAAGCATGGAAAGGGGGGGGCTGGTTGAAGGAGGGGGGGAGTGCTCTTTCCCAGAAAAAGGCACAAAACAATGGAAGGATCCTGATTCCCAAAGGATGCCTTTTGAAGAAGTTTCTTTCCTCCCAGCCTCGGCATGTTTGAATATTTCCCTTCTTTATTTACTAATTACAGAGTCTCTTTTCTGTGTGTGACACAGTTCTTTTCTCTGGGGCACATTATTTGCGATCCCACCACTTCAGTTTACCCCTCCCCCCCAGGCCCAAGTATTAAAAGTAGGCTGTTCAGGACAAGGGTTCAATTTCAGAATTTCTCCAAACGCCTTTGCTTTTCGCGAGGGTCATAGGGATAGTCTCGACTTACAACCGTTCGTTTAGTGACCGTCTGACGTTACAATGCCACTGAAAAAAGTGACTTATGACCATTTTTCATACTTAGGATCGTATCAGCACCCCTAGGGTCATGTGATCGAAATGCAGACATTTGGCAACTGATTCACCGTTACGGTGTTTGCAGTGTCCCACGGTCACTTTTGGTGACCTTCTGACAAGCAAAATCAACGGGGAAGCCAGATTCACTTAACAACTGTGCTACTAAATCAGTGGTTCTCAACCTTTTTCAGGTTGAGACCCCACTTGCGCCGCCCATGCGTGGCGCGACCCCGACCCGCGCCGCGAACGCGACGGGCTGATCCGCGCATGTGTGCGCGACGGGCCGATCCATGCATGCGCGGCGCACACACGACGGGCCGATCCGCGCATGCGTGCGTGACGGGCCGATCTGCACATGCGTGGCACGTGTGCAATGGCCCAAACCGCGCATGCGCAGCGCGACGGCCTGATCCACGCATGTGCGGCGCGCGCACGACCGCCCGAACCGCGCATGCGCTGTGCGCACGCGACGGGCAAAAAAACCAAAACAAAATAAAAAATAAAAAATGGCGGACCGCGGTGTCTGGCGACCCCCGCAAAACGGTCGTTCGACCCCAAATGGGGTCGCGATCATAGGTTGAGAACCACTGCACTAAATTAACTGCACTGATTCACTTAGCATTCATGGCAAGAAAGGTCGTAAAACAGGGCGAAACTCACTTAACAACTGTCTCGCTTGGCAACAAAAATTGGGGGCTTAATTGTGGTCCTAAGTCAAAGACTATCTGTAAAGGAAGAGGCCTGTTGGATCAGGTGCCGGATTGATTTAATCTAATATTCATTTCCATAAATCAAGAATTCTTTTTCCCTAAGCAGCCGATCTTCCATCGTGGACCCGGAGGAGAGTCACCCTCAGGCACGGCCCACCTGGAGCAGCGCAGCCAAGGACATGGCAGCTGGGCAGTGGGGACAAGACTCCGCCCTTGCGCCCCGTCACAATCAGATGATGCTGTGGGGCACGGGTGGAGGGTGTGGCCACCATGGCGCTACTGGGCCGCCATGGCGATCTGCGGCGGGCTGTGGAGGTGGCGGGTGGCCCAGTGGGTAGGTGGGGGCAGGGCAGGGATGGAGCAGGGGTGGGGCAGTGTGGGGGTGGGACAGTTTTTGGGCACTCAGTGTCTAAAAGGCGCACCGTCACTGGTGTAGTATATGTGCAGTTCCAAGTAATATGGCCTTTTTGTAATTGACAGACGAAAATGTCAATCAGCAGATTTCGTTGTCCAAATTTTTTGGAATGGCACCCACTATGCCAATAATTATTATAATATCAACATGCTGTATCAGAGGCTCCCAACCTTTTGGGCACCAGGGACTGGTGCTATAGAGAAAGACTGGACTGGAGGACTGGAGGGGACGTGGTTTTGTGTGCTGCCTGCATCCAGCGGTTGAGGCTTTGCTTGTTTGCATGGTCCGGTTGCTAGTATGCCATGGCCCGGTGCCAGTCCACGGACTGGGGGTTGGGGACCCCTGTGCTATATAATTATAATTTTATATTATTATATTTCTTCTTCCATCTTTTTAGAAACTTGGTCTACTCAAGGCTGGGACTGTACTTAATACTTTTGCCTCCTATTCTCCCTGCAACGACCCTGTGAGGTGGGTTTGACAGAGAGAGAGAGTGACTAGCCCAAAATCACCCAAACTTTCATGCCTAAGGTGGGACTAGAACTCATCATCTCCTGGTGATTGGCCCAAGGTCACGCATCCATCTTTCATGCCTAAGGCGGGAGCAGAACTCACCATGAATCCATAAAATGAATTAATTCACTGGCCAGGGCAAGCCTGGGGATGATTGTAGTTGATTGTTGCATTGAATGTGTGTGTTTTTTATCGGTTTTTAGATATCTTGTTTGGGTTTTTATATTGTATTTTCTGTTATATATATGTTGTTAGCTGCTCCGAGTCCCCGGAGAGGAGCGGCATACAAACCCAAATAAATAAATAAATCTCCTATGATTGGCTCTGAATCCCCCAGCTGGCTTTCATGCTTAAGGCAGGACTAGAACTCACAGTCATCTGTTTTCTAGCACTTTAACCACTACACCAAAATGGCAGTGAATAGCTGTCCTTAGACATCATCAGCATGATTTCTTTCACTTCTGACCAATGAAGGTCATCTCAGCTTGTAGAGTGTACCATATCCTGTAGCAAATCACCCACCAGACATATGAGAAACTCATTGCTTATTGTTGTAGCAGGAGAGCCATACTAGTCTAGTTAACAAAAAAATAATAATAAATGGAAGGATTCTAGTATCACCTTTTCTGACTGGCACATTTTGTTAAATGATTCATGAGTGCGGTACTTAATTTTATAATTTAATACAATTTGTCACTTGGAAAAGGTGCTGCTGCCAGACAGCTGTGGGTTTTTGGACACCAAAAGCTCAGAAATCTTTGATCAGCCTGATCTTGCTGAATGGGGAAATTGTGAGGTTGGTGGTGAGATGCTGAAATGAATTTGAGATCCTTGATTTGCGGGGGGGGGGCAAGTTGTCTCTCTTCTCTAGAGCAGTGTTTCTCCACCTCAGGGACTTTAAGGTGTTTGGACTTCAGTTCCCAGAATTCCACAGTCATGTTAACTGGGGAAATCCACACATCCCAGCATTGTTGAGAAACACTGCTCTAGAGCACCTTAGGGGCAAGACCCATGCAACCCATTGGAATACAAAGTTCCCTCTATAGCAGGGGTGGGTAACTATGGCAACTTTACAAGCTATGGCAGGGGTAGGCAACCCAAGAAAGGGATCTGGGAGTTGAAGTCCGTGAGTCATAAAAGAGCCGAGGTTGCCTACCCCTGACCTATGGACTTCTGGTTGGCTCAAGAATTCTGGGAGTTGAAGTCCACAGGTCATCAAGCTGTCATAGTTGCCCACCCCTGCTCTATAGCCATGTCAATAACTGAAACACGAGGAGAGGCCCTTTCCTTGTCTAGGACAGTGTTGGCAAAGTTTCCAGTTGCACTTGCACAATATAGTAGTAGCAATAACACTTTCCTCCCCATCGTGCTTTTCAGCCCCCTCTGAACAATTTACCATGTCAGCATGTTGCCCCTCATTTTACTGACCTCGGAAGGATGGAAGGCTGAGTCAACCTTGAGCCCATCAGGATCAAACTCTTAGCTGTGATCAGAGTTTGCCTGCAATTATGTGCTTGAACCACTGCGCTACCAGGTCTCTTATGCATGCAGTGTATGCTTAGTGTTACTCTTGATTCATTTCCCTGCAGCTTAGTCTAATGCATGAACCCTGCCCAAGCGACACATGAATCCATAAAATGAATTAATTCACTGGCCAGGGAAAGCATGCCATCCATGTATCCCAAATAGTCCCTAAGATAGCTTGTTTTAAATGACCATAGCTCTCCTGAGTGGCAAGCAGAGAAGAATCTTTCTAGTACAGTTGGCAGAGACTTCTACAGACTGAATAAGAACATAAGAACATAAGAAGAGCCATGCTGAATCAGGCCAAAGCCCATCGAGTCCAGCATTCTGTGTCACACAGTGGCCCACCAAATGTACATGGGGATCTTGAGCAGAAAGAGAAGGCAAAACCCTCCCTTTCCCTTGACCCCCAAACAAATGGTACTCAAGGGAATCCTGCCTGCCTCAACCAACATAGAGGCGGCACATGGACATCTGTTTTAATAACCACCAATACACTTTGCATCCATGAATCTATCTAGCCCTGCCTTGAAGCTGTCAAGGCTGACAGCTGTCACGACCCCTTCAGGAAGTGAATTCCATAAATCAACGACCCTCTGGGTGAAGAAATATTTCCCTTTATTTGTCCTCACTTTCTTAGCTATAAGCTTTAGGGAGTGCCCCCTTGTCCTGGTATTGTGTGATAGAGAAAAGAATTTTTCTCTATCCACATTTTCTATCCCATGCATGATTTTATACACTTCGATCAAGTCACCCCTTAAACGCCGTCTTTCAAGGCTGAAGAGACCAAGGCGTTGCAATCTGGTTTCATAAGGGAGGCGCTCCATTTCCTTGATCATTCTTGTTGCCCTTTTTTGCACCTTTTCCAGTTCCATTATATCCTTCTTGAGGTGCGGTGACCAGAACTGTACACAGTACTCCAAGTGTGGTCTCACCATCGATTTGTACAGAGGCAAAACAACACTTGCTGACTTATTTTCGATTCCCTTCCTAATCATGCCAAGCATGGAATTTGCTTTTTTTACTGCTGCTGCGCATTGGGTTGACATCTTCATCGAGCTGTCCACCAAAACCCCAAGATCCCTTTCTTGGGTTGTCTCAGAAAGTTTGGTCCCCATCAGTTGGTAAGTATAATTGGGGTTCTTTGCCCCGATGTGCATAACTTTGCACTTGTTTAGGTTAAAATGCATTTGCCACTTTGTTGCCCACTCACACAATTTCGAGAGATCCTTCTGGAGCTCCCGACAATCAGTTTCACTTTTCACAACCCGGAACAATTTAGTGTCATCAGCAAACTTGACTACCTCACTATTAACTTCTACATCCAGATCATTGATGAATAAATTAAAAAGTAAAGGCCCCAAAACTGAACCTTGGGGTACACCACTTCTCACTTCTTTCCATCCGGAGAATTGTCCATTTATTGCCACCCTTTGCTTCCTACAATTTAGCCAGTTACCAATCCAGGACAAGACCTGTCCTCTAATTCTGTGGCTGGAGAGCTTTTTTAGGAGCCTTTGGTGAGGAACTTTGTCAAAAGCCTTTTGAAAGTCAAGATATACAATATCAACTGGGGCCCCTTTATCTATGTATTTATTTACACCCTCAAAGAATTCTAACAAGTTAGTAAGACATGATTTGCCTTTGCAGAAACCATGTTGATTTTCTTTCAGCAATGCCTGTTTTTCTATGTGCCCTGTAATTTTATCTTTAATAATGGTTTCCATCAGTTTGCCTGGAACTGAGGTTAGACTGACTGGTCTATAGTTTCCTGGATCACCTCTGGATCCTTTCTTGAAGATCGGGGTTATATTTGCTTCCCTCCAATCCTCTGGTACAGTGCCTGATCTTAGAGAAAGATTGTATATTTTAGCTAGAAGTTCAGCAATTTCACACTTGAGTTCCTTGAGAATTCTAGGGTGAATGCCATCTGGACCCGGCGATTTGTTGACATTTAGTTTAGAAAGGCATGCAAGAACATCTTCCTTGTTTATCTCTATCAGGTTTAATTCTTCTATTTCCCTCCCTGGGAAAACTAATTCAGTGGCAGGCAAATGTTCTCTATCCTCCTCGGTGAAAACGAAGGCAAAGAAGTCATTTAGCCTCTCAGCAATCTCCTTGTCTTCTCTGATTATCCCCTTCTGACCATTGTTATCAAGTGGCCCAACTGATTTTCTGGTTGGGTTCCTGCTTCTGATGTACTTAAAAAAGGTTTTGTTATTATTTTTAATATTCTTGGCTATATGCTCCTCAAAGTCTCTCTTGGCTTTCATGACTATCGCCTTGCATTTGGTCTGCCAGAGTTTGTGATCCCTCCTGTTCTCCTCGGTAGGAAGAGCCTTCCATTTCTTAAAGAGCAGATAAATTTCTGCTCTTCTGTCAAGCCAGTTTGGTCTAGTGGTTAAAGCATCAGACTAGAAACTGCAGGATCATGAGTTCTAGTCCCACCTTAGGCATGAAAGGTGACTAAGTGACTTTGGGTCAATCACCAAGAGATTGTGAATTATAATCCTGCCTTAGACAGGAAAGTCAACTGAGTGACTTTGGACCAGTCCCTCAACCCAACCTACCTCACAGGGTTGTTATTGGGGAAAATAGGAGGAGGAAGGAGTATAAGGTTATGTTTGTTGTCTTGAATTATTTATAAAAATAATAAAGGTGGAAGATGATAGGCAGATAGATATAAAAGAGAGAGAGATGATATAGAGATAGAGAGATAGATAGAAAGATGAGAGAGAGAGAGATATATAATAGAGTTAGAGATAGATGAGAGATAGATAGAAAGAGAGATGAGAGAGAGAGAGAGAGAGAGATGAGAGAGAGAAAGAGAGAAAGAGAGAGAAGTTTTCCACCCCACAAAAAAGAACAGAAAGTTCTCCTTCCCAAAAAACTGGGAGAGCTTCTAAACACCAACATTCCACCACTATAGCTAACCTATTGTGGTTTGCATTGACTATCCCAGGATCCCTGTAATTCCCTATCCTGGAAAGCCAATGCAAAGGTCTCAGGGTCAAGGAAGCAGGTCAAGCTGGGGAAACCACAGAGGTCAAGCCAGATTGATCAATTGATTGATTAGATTTATATTTCACCTTACAGTCAGGAGTTCAAGGCACCCCACCGTCAGAAATGTAAGGCTCCCTCTACCTATTTATTTTTCCACAACAGCTTTGTGAATTAAGCTGGGCCAGGAAAGAATTGCTGGACGTACCAAAATATAACTGGGAACTTTGAGAGGCCAACATTCGGGTCTGCTGGTTTCCAGCGCAGCAACTTCACCAGTGTGCCACCTTGGGTCCCTAACAAGGTCTCCCAACTTTCGTGTGTGCCAGAGTGAAACATCTCCATAACGGATCCCTGGCTTTCTCTGCATGTTGACAGCAATTGATGCTCGGTTTCCAAGGCTATGCCCAGGGTCTGTAGCCCACTTCGCCATTATAGGTGGTCCTCGACTTACCACACTTCCTTCAGTGAAAGTTTGAAGTTACAATGGCATTGAAAAAAGGGACCAATGACCAGCTTTCACACTCACGACCCTTGTAGCATCCCCACAATCATGAGATCAAAATTCAGACTCTTGGGAAATAATAATAATAATAACAATAATAACAATAATAACAATAACAACAACAACAACAACAACAATAATAATAATAATAATAATAATAATAATAATAATAAAAATGTTGGAAGGGACCTTGTAGGTCATCTAGTCCAACCTCCTGCTCAGGCAGGAAACCCTATAACATTTCGGACAAATGGCTGTCCAGTCTCTTCTTTTTTTTTTTTTTTAAATCAATTCAGTTTGCTTTTACTGCAGTGTTTGAAACTACAGTTGATATAGTACAGATCTTTCACCAGCCACAGTTCAAGCAAAACTCTTCTTAAAAACTTCCAGTGTTGGAGCATTCACAGCTTCTGGAGGCAGGTTGTTCCACTGGTTAATTGTTCTAACTGTCAGGAAGTTTCTCCTTAGTTCTAGGTTGCTTCTCTCCTTGATTAGTTTCCACCCGTTGCTTCTTGTCCTGCCTTCAGGCGCCTTGGAGAATAGCTTGACTCCCTCTTCTTTGTGGCAGCCCCTGAGATACTAGAACACTGCTATCATGTCCCCCCTTGTCCTTCTCTTCATTAAACTAGACATACCCAATTCCTTGTATGTTTTAGCCTCCAGTCCCGATCATCTTTGTTGCTCTTCTCTGTACTCTTTCTAGAGTCTCAGCATCTTTTTTACATCGTGGTGATCAAAACTGGATGCAGTATCCTGGGATCACAGGATCCCCTTTTCTGACAAGCAAAGTCAATGGGGAAGCCAGGTTCACTTAGCAACTATTTTAACAACTACGATGATCCACTTAACAATTGTGGCAAGAAAGGTCGTAAAATGGGGCAAACTCACTCAACAAATGTTTCAGTTAGCAACGGAAATTTTGAGCTTGATTGTGGTCATACGTTGAGGACTACCTGTATTTATATTTTAGCATTTTGGACATATCTGTCTCACTTTTGCATCATACTTCAACAGCAATCTCGAGGCAGAAATGCCATGCTTTCTCTTCAGTTTCTCTTTCCATATTGATTAAACATTGCTATTTATTTCTGTAGGCCTGGTATTAATTTGCTTGGCTTTTGTATTTACTGGGATTGGATATCGTATTTATCTGTGTTCCAACCACATAGTCTTACCTTATTTCATTGCCTGGCTTTACAGTCTCACTTGGTAATTTTTTAAAAAAAATATTCTTCTGAATGGTTATATACAGAGTCAACCACTCAGATCTAGTGATATGGTTCAAGTTATAAAGATCTGAAGAAATATACTTTGGCAATGCAGTGTTCTCTCTCTTTCTAATGAAATGTGTGTCATCATGCATCTTTTTTTTTGTCTTAAAAATGGGGCAGAAATTCACGTTTTTACCTACTTTCCAACATTTCAAACAGGAAGAAAAAAACGCCAACCATCTCAAAATCTGATGGCTTCAGTTCCTTCCTTTCCCTTCGCACAACTTTCAAACTGGTTAAAAAAAACAAGTCAGGAAATGTCCTGGCCCTTATCCAAGGTGGATTAATTTATTATTAATCGCCCATTAATAGTAACAATTTATTTCTTTGCAAAAAATGAATTATTAAATAGATGCAGCATTGTTGTTCAATGTAGCACTGCTGAATAAAGAGCATATCAAAAGTCCTTCATCCTGCACTCTGCAGGATTCAACAAGATGGCTCTAAGCTGGAGTGAAGCAGCACATTTAAGGCAGAAGCATTTTCTATGGTGGGTCCTAACAGCTGACAAAAGCTACAAAAGAACAGGACGGCTTTTGACACCAGCTTTACACCAAGTAACCCATGTTGCTCCGGACTGGCACGAGAGATTGTCAGCAGCTTATCAACATTTCAGACAGGAGATTGGAGGAGTGTTTTCCAATTGCAGAAGCTGGGACTTAAATTTAAGATTGTGCATAGCCAATCATTGATCCAGGTAGGCAGTTTTTGATCCTTGTTGTAATGCGGGTGGGGGAAGATATCCAAGTCTTGAAAATAAACACCATTTGATTTTCAGAAGGAGAGGAGAAAGTAAATAAATAAATGAGAGGAGAGGAGAGGAAAGAGAAAGGAAATGGAAGATAGAGAGTAAGGAGAGGAGGGGGAGGGGAGTGAGGGAGTAAAAAGAGGAGAGGGAAGGGGAGGGATGGGAAATGGGAAGGAGAGAGGGAGGGAAGGAGGGAGGGAGGGAGGGGAAGGAAGGGAGTAAGGAGAAGGGAGGGGAGGGAAAGAGAGGGAAGGGAAATGGGAAATAGAGAGTAAGGAGAGGAGGGGGAGGGGAGTGAGAGAGTAAGAAGAGGAGAGGAGAGGGAAGGGGATGGATGGGAAATGGGATGGAGGGAATAATAAGAAGGGAAGGAGTAGGGGGAGGGGAGGAGAGCAGAGCAGAGGGAAGGAGAGAAAAGGAAAGGAAAATCCATATTCAAACAGAAGTGTGTATATTTACAGTTACTGCTCCACCAACCACTCTGTTATCTAAGAAATGTTTTTATAAAACTTAAAAGAAGGAAGAGATGTGACAGCAATTGGTATCAACACCTCTGAGTGCCTGTCTTTCTTCATCTCAGGCCTATTTATTTATTTATTTTCTTTCTAGGCCATCCTCTGGAAATCACCATTTGCAAGAGGTCACAGATGTTGGTTTTCCAATTCACTCTCCACTCTTATGCATGAAGCAGGTGCCATTGAGGTCAGGATTCTTCTTTCCAGATTGGATGGATTGTTATTAATTCATTGCTTGCATTTAGTGCCTGCCTTTTCTCTTCCTTAGCCAAAGGACGACAGTCTTGCGAGGTAGATCAGACAGGAAAAGATTGGTACTAAGAAGGAAGGAGATTTCGCCCTCTCAGATACTGCCGGAAGAACCAGACCAGGTTTGGGGTATTGTGTGTTGCTACTTTAGAACTGATATAGACTCCTTCTGTAGTCCAGCTTTTGATATTAAAAAAAAGTCAGGGTTTACATGCTACTTTAATCCACTGTTTCTTTTAACCATGATTTAGTAACCATTGCCTCGATATTTCCAAGATGCTAAGCCAAAAATCAGAGATGCACAATTTGAAGTCCTAAGGTATCTCATCCACTCCAAAAAAGCACCCCAGAAATATGCTGAATCTATGACCAAATTGTATTTTTTAAAATGTAGAGCAGGGGTTCTCAACCTTGGCAACTTTAAGACTTGTGGACTTCAACTCCCAGAAGCTTTGCTGGCTGAGGAATTCTGGGAGTTGAAGTCCACAAGTCTTAAAGTTGCCAAGGTTGAGAACCCCTGATGTAGAGCATGCTCAAATTAGTTATGTTTCACTTAAAATGAAGTCAAATCAATTTTCAGTTTTAATCCCACCTTCCTGTTACTTTTTAAAATATGCCTCTAGTATATAGCCCTCATGGTCAAGCTAACAGGCCCTCGTTCAAGGAGCAGCTAGCTACCTCCCTTAATTATTTACTTATTTGCAAGATTTATATCTCATATCCCTTGCGCTCATCAACAACCCTGGAAGGTAGAGAAGCAAGCTGAGGAGCAAGGAATGGCCCAATGAGCTTCTCCTGGGTTTCCCCACTCCTATCAGCACCTTCTCTGCTGCACCTGATTGGCTCTCAGGTTGAGAGGGAGGGACTGGCCCAAAGTCAGCCAATGAACTTGCATGGCCGAAGGAAGGTTTTTGTCCAGCATTTTCATTCATATATCTGACTGGCTCAGTGCAGATTGTGGTTCCTGGTCAAATTCAACATTCTCAGTCCCAACCAACATAATATATAACACGCAAAATAGGTGAATATAGTCAAAATGCCCAGGGTAGGTTCTGCCTCTGTTTATGTTTCTGAGTATATCAATAGGTTAGGTGGTTTATACATGTAGGTAATTTCTGGGTCAAATAGTTTATATTTGTTTATTTATAACTAGTATTTTTCCCCCAAAACATTTATTACATACAAAATTATGAGCTATGAACAGTAGAACTTAAAATAGTTGACAGAAATAATTAACTAAATAATTAAATAATTAACATATTATTTATGTTAATAACAGATCCTGAACTTGATCATATTTGATGTGATGCTGACTCTGGGGTACACTGGGGCAGTGAACACTTTTTATCATTTCTTGCGAACTCTCTTAATATCTTTCAGTGAAACCAGTTCCCACACCAAAGCCATCTGGGCACACGCACCCCACATATAGACACAGAAAATGGGAAATAGGGCAGTTCTTTGCTTTTCCCTTATATGTGACTCCAAAGGACCCCAGTTGAGCTTTTGCACCAAAAGGAATCATTTGAGCTTCTCAAGTGGGAAGCAAATTGTTTTCTGAGCGAGAGACTATGGGAGATTAATTCTAGGAAAATTCAGGGAGTGGGAAGAAAGGAAGAAAAAGGAGAAGAAAGAAAGAAAGAAAGAAAGAGGGAGGGAGGGAGGGAGGGGGAAGGGAGAAAGAGAAAAAAGGGAGAAGGAAGGAGAAGGAAGGAAGGAAAGAAGGAAGGAGCAGAGCAAGGGAAGGGATAAGAAAGAAAGAAAAAGGGAGAGGGAAGGAGAGAAAGAAAGAAAAAAGGATACGGAAGGAAAAGGAAGGAAGGAAGGAAGGAGCAGAGCAAGGGAAGGGGAGGGATAAGAAAGAAAACAGAAAGGGAGGGAGGGAAGGGAGAAAGAAAAGAAAGAAAGGGATAAGGAAGGAAAGAAGGAAGGAAGGAAGGAAGAAAGAAGGAAGAAAGGAAGGGAGGAAGGAAGGAGCAGAGCAAGGGAAGGGATAAGAAAGAAAACAGAAAGGGAGGGAGGGAAGGGAGAAAGAAAAGAAAGAAAGGGATAAGGAAGGAAAGAAGGAAAGAAAGAAGGAAGGAAGAAGGAAGGAAGGAAGGAAGGAAGGAAGGAAGGAAGGAAGGAAGGAAGGAAAGTGACAGAAAATGTACAACTAAAGCGAAAGTATTAAAACGCGAAAGGAATGGGGGAAAACGGGGAAAGGAAAAGAGGGAACCGGCTGTTTTTCGCCGCCCTTTTTCTTTCCCGGGTCTTTCTCCGGGCTTCGCTCCGTCCCCCCCCCCCACTGCTGCATTCCCCAGATCTATCATAAACGGTTCAGCTCCGACACGTAAAGATTTGCTTTCTCTCCGGGGCAATCGATAGATGCCCGGGGAAAATACATCCCGGCGCCTCTGCTGACGCCCCCCAGCCCAGCCCAGCCGAAACAACCGCGGCCGGAGCCAGATTTGGGAGAGGCCGGGAACTTTCCCAGTCCACGGCCTGGAAAATATCCGGGAAAGTCTTGGGCGGAAGGAGAAGAGAAATTGCGTCCGAGATTGGGTTCGGTGGGGCTCTCTCCCCTTCGAGAGTTGGAACCATTCTCGCCCATGTTACTAGTCAGATAACAACGCGGGTTCGTTGTGGCCCTTAACACTTTCAGACGTTCCAGAGAATGATCTCTGCCGCTAAGGAGACGTAAAGCGGGGTCCGCGTAGATGTTTCAGCCGGGGCCGGACTGGTCTTCATTTCGCCGGGATTCCCTTAGCCTGGAGCAGATTCTCCCTCGGAATATCCTACCTCGCAGGTTAGAGTAAGGATCGGCTTTCGGGATAGGCTTCTCGCTTGGAAGAACCTGCAAAAAAAAGGTGGCATATAAATGTAGAAATGCAGAATTTATCAAGTTAGGTTATGGAAAATAGAAAGGGCCCAGCAGAGTGTCTTTAGCACTTTGCCAGGCAGAGAATTTCCCTTGATTCTATCTATCTATCTATCTATCTATCTATCTATCTATCTATCTATCTATCTATCTATCTATCTATCTATCTATCTATCTATCTATCTATCTATCTATCTATCTATCTATCTATCTATCTATCTATCTATCTATTTATCTATCTATCTATCTATCTATCTATCTATCTCTATCATCCCTCTCTATCATCTATCTATATCTCTCTCATCTATCTAATCTATCTATTCATTATCTATCCATCCATCCATCCATCATCCGTCTATCTATCTATCTATCTATCTATCTATCTATCTATCTATCTATCTATCTATCTATCTATCTATCTATCTATCTATCGGTATCTATCTATCTATCTATCTATCTATCTATCTATCTATCTATCTATCTATCTATCTATCTATCTATCTATCTATCTATCTATTTATCTATCTATCTATCTATCTATCTATCTATCTCTATCATCCCTCTCTATCATCTATCTATATCTCTCTCATCTATCTAATCTATCTATTCATTATCTATCCATCCATCCATCCATCATCCGTCTATCTATCTATCTATCTATCTATCTATCTATCTATCTATCTATCTATCTATCTATCTATCTATCTACCGGTATCTATCTATCTATCTATCTATCTATCTATCTATCTATCTATCTATCTATCTATCTATCTATCTATCATCTATCCATCCATCCATCCATCCATCCATTCTCCTTCTCCTCCTCCTCTTCTCTCTTCTCTCTCTCTCCCCCCCCCGCCGTAACCATACACACACACACACACACACACACACACACACACATTCATAAAAGCAAATGACATCGAATCCACGAATTATAATATTAACTCGAGTCCCATAAAGGACTCCCATATACATTCAAATTTTAAGTCTTTCCATTCATGGAGAAGGAAAGGTCCTTGGTCACAGTCAAAAACCAGAAGGAGGCCACATCCGGATTCTGAGACGCCATACAAAGAGGACTTGGGGGAATGCGGAATGCAGCTTATTTCCTTCAGGTATCCTATTTCTCCTCCTTACAAGGAACGAAGAGTAAGTCGGATCAGCCGATGTCGGAGCTGGCGAGCTGAACCGGCAGGTACCTTCTGAAAAAGCGAAAGGGAAGGAGGGTTGGATTCCCACGGCCAGATAATTCTGCATCCAAGTTCGTTAGCGTTAACACACGGCGCTCAAAGAAATAACACCACGACTTAACCCTGCGGCCAACTTAGGTGAAGGCAAAATATGCGGAGCCCGTTTTTTTTCCCCGCAAGCCTTGACCTGATGGGCTTCCCAGCCTGAGGGTCGGACGTTTACAGGTCTGGGAAAGTTGGGAGGGAGGGCGGGGCTGGAGGGAGAGCTCCGGGCCCCTCCGAGTCCAGCCCCAACGCTTGCCTGGGAACCGAATTTCCCCGTCTGTGTGTGTAGCAGGGAAGAAGCCTGGTCAAAAGGGTGGGAATTAAAAGGCTGCTTTTGAAAGCTACCCTTTGGTGGATGGACCTAAGGAAGTAGGGAATTTTGTGTAAACAACAGCGTGCAAGCCCGGAGTGCAGGAATATACTAACAAACCCCACCCCCATTGACAAAATCACCTTCCGTCAATTGCAAAAGGCAGCTTTACTCGGAACAGCTTCCATCCGGCGAGGGTACTTTTGACACCGTCAAACATCCACATCTGCCTATCCCAGGCCCCTGGGGAAGGACCAAAAATGTCAAATCCGGTCTGAACATCTGGCTGAATAATAATAAATAAATAAAGCAGGCAACAGCTACCACATTCCTACCCACCCAAGTTGAAGGACGAGGTCCTCTTCTTTTGAAAAGCCTGAAGTTTCTGATAACAGCTATACAGAATTAATGCCCGAAGCCTTAAAAAAAGGAAGCCCTCCTTTCGTCCCTACCCTCAATAATATTAATTATACAGAATTAATTTCTTCATCCTTCTAATCGGTCTCCTGTGGTTTAGGAGGGCAGAACATTTCAGTTTTGTGGGTTGTTTTCCGAAATGATCACATGTGAGTGGGCATGGGGGGGGGATACTTTAATGCTGTTGCTAGCCTGCCTCTAACTTTTCATAACTTTCTTTACTGTATACCGCGTCCTCTGCGAATTGCGAGGACAATATCGTCTCATGCAGACCGACCAGTGGATCCTGTGGTAATCCCTTGTACTCCTTATAATTTTCATTGGCGTGTGGATGTAGCATACTATAATGCACGGGTGCGAAAAGTTTATATTTCTAATGGTAGAAAGGTAAAGCAAGGAAATTCAACAGAGTTTGTTCGGGCCGTGAACTCTCGCTTTCACTTTCTCTGCGGAGAAGAAGAAGAAGAAGAAGAAGAAGAAGAAGAAGAAGAAGAAGAAGAAGAAGAAGAAGAAGAAGAAGAAGAAGAAGAAGAAGAAGAAGAAGAAGAAGAAGAAGAAGAAGGAAGAAGAAGAAGAAGGAAGAAGAACAAGAACAAGAAGAAGAAGAAGAAGAAAAAGAAGAAGAAGAAGAAGAAGAAGAAGAAGAAGAAGAAGAAGAAGAAGAAGAAGAAGAAGAAGAAGAAGGAAGAAGGAAGAAGAAGAAGGAGGAAGAAGAAGGAGGAGGAGGAGGGGGAAGAAGAAGAAGGAAGAAGAAGAAGAAGAAAGAAAGAAGAAGAAGAAGAAGAAGAAAGAAGGAAGAAGAAGAAGAAGAAAGAAGAAGGAAGAAGAAGAAGGAAGAAGAACAAGAACAAGAACAAGAAGAAGAAGAAGAAGAAAGAAGAAGAAGAAGAAGAAGAAAGAAGAAGAAGAAGAAGAAGAAGAAGGAAGAAGGAAGAAGAAGGAAGAAGAAGAAGGAGGAGGAGGAAGAAGAAGAAGAAGGAAGAAGAAGAAGGAAGAAGAAGAAGAAGAAGAAAGAAAGAAAGAAAGAAAGAAAGAAGAAGAAGAAGAAGAAGAAGAA
Organism: Bothrops alternatus; assembly: GCA_034064705.1. Lineage (NCBI taxonomy): Eukaryota > Metazoa > Chordata > Lepidosauria > Squamata > Viperidae > Bothrops > Bothrops alternatus. The sequence goes on along the minus strand of JARGCV010000410.1, from coordinate 5,083,315 downwards.
GAAGAAGAAGAAGAAGAAGAAGAAGAAGAAGAAGAAGAAGAAGAAGAAGAAGAAGAAGAAGAAGAAGAAGAAGAAGAAGAAGAAGAAGAAGAAGAAGAAGAAGAAGAAGAAGAAGAAGAAGAAGAAGAAGAAGAAGAAGAAGAAGAAGAAGAAGAAGAAGAAGAAATAAACCATTTAAATATTTTTGGGAGGATGAAACGCCTATGTAATTTTTTTTCCCCTGGCTAGGTTGAAAAGCGAAAAGCTGCTAAATTTCTTTCAATCGGTTTTATCTGCACGTTTTAAAAAGAGTCGACAGTTTTGTTTATTTATTGTTGCACCCAGCACAGGATGCAATATTTTATTTGCATTTCAATACTTCTTTCAAATTGATTGGGTTTTTTTTCTTCCTCTACAAGTTATTTTATGGATTTTCCACTCCCTCCCCCAAGAGATACACAGGACAATCATTTTTGCCACACATTTCAATATATTTCTTAGGGATAGAAGATCTAATTAAAGAATATGGTAACCCTGAGCAGGCATTTGACGTAGGCTGGAGAACGTCTATGGAGATTCTCAGTCATCCTCTTGAAAAAGCTCCTTTGGGACAGTCTGGAGAGGATCCCTAAATGTCAAACTCAAGGAGGGTGGAAAAGGCAGGCACGACAACTACCCAAAATGGGAGAAATGAGCACCGCGAGGTAATAACAGCGCAACGTGATCCTACACCCAACTCTTCAACCGCCAGTTTTATTTAATTCCACCTTAGTCGCTGAAAAGCGGGTCCAAATTGCAACCCACCCTTTTAACTTTGTTTGGCTCGCTTTGGAATAAATCTGGTGGGGATCGCGCTGCAGCGCCACAGGTGGGGGTTTAGCCCTCACATTTTCAACTGGTTGCCACCCCGGGCGTCAGCTGCACCCTGCTCCATGGGACCTCTTAAACGCCCAAGTCAACAAGCTCCGAATTTACTCCGCTCCACTCTTCGTCTTGCAGAGGCTTCTGTTACTAGCAACGTGCACCTTGCTTCCTTCGGCTAAAAGGCAAGGATCCTACAGGTGCCGTTTTAACTCCAAACGGGAGTGGAAGAGGCAGAAAAGTCCAATAACGAGAAGGGGGAGGTAGGGAAGTGTCAGAAATCATTTCGGAACAAAGACAATTCACTAACCAAACTTGGAGACCGGAGGGGAAAAAAAGCAGGGAAGGGGGGGAGAGAAAGAAATGGCCGACATAGGTCCACAAGTTGAACATGTAGACACAGAGAGATAAAGGCAAGCCAAGAGTATTAAAAAAAAAAACATTTTCCCCTCGGGAATAGGACGGGTTTTTTTTTCCGCCAGCGCCTCCTAAAAAAGATAATTTCCCAGGTTCCCTCCCCCCCTCCTTGCGGGCCCCTTTTCCCAGGTGGCGACCTTGGGAAATCCAAGATCTTAAAGGAGACGCATCCCCCTAAAAGAAAGATTAGCTGCAGAATCTAGGCATAGAATATTATTCCAGCCGGCGTGAAGTCTCTGAACATTTCAGCAGGAAGTCGCCCAACAACTGGGATTAATCCTGCTGAACCCAGCAGGTGTGTTTTAAGGTAAACTAGATTTGGCTGGGCGCTACTCAGATAGGGAACTGGGCCTCCTGGCTCGACCTTAGCCCAGGCCTACATGTGTGTGTGTGTGTGTGTGTGTGTGTGTGTGTGTGTGTAAGGACGGCAGAGCCCGTCCGGGAATTCCCTAAGAATGGCGTGGAAAGATTCTCCTATCCTAATTTCCCCTCTTTCAAACCTATGGAAAGTTGGCTCCGCCGAGCAAACCCATCGAAGCCAATCAGACTTCCACCCGACAGGCGGGAAGGCAGCAAACCTCCTTTTCCCTTCAGTGCCAAGCGCCGCTAAATCTGCGGCCATACAGCCAATATTGGGGCGCCTGATTTTATCCCGTCACCCCTTTAGAGAGAACTTAGCTTTTGCCTGCTTTTAAATTCGGGAACGGTTTGGGGTTTGGTTTAACGCCCCTTGGAGAGGGTGTGTGTGTGTGTGACGGTGCGAGGGATGGGTAAAATACCCCAACCAGCAGCTGCGGTTTTGATGCCCATAAAAGACGCCCTGCCAAGGCTGGAAGTTCTTTCCCGTGAAGAGGTGACGTGGTTCGAGGTTGGGGAGCCCCCGATGGGGATTTCCCTGCAGGTGGCGGGGCTGGTGCTCCAGATGTGAGGCGGGGGGGGGTGAGGGGGCAGAAGAAGGACGGAAGGCGTTTTCAAAAGCAAGGGTATTCCCAAGGGACGCGGGGTGTTAGAGACGGGGGTTCAGAGGAGTTGTCTGGAGGGGAGACTGGCGATGGCCTCTTCGGACACTGAGGGGGCTTGTCTCCAACCGTCGGGAAACGTTAATCCCCCGCGATCAGCCGTGGGCGGCCCTGGGTGGCAGCTGGCGAAGTCCAGCGTCAGTGGATTGCAGCTAGGTGTGTGTGTGTGTCTCTCTCTCTGTGTGTGTGTGTGTGCCTGCACGCCCGTGAGTGTGGGGGAGAGAAAAAAAAACCATAAATTTTTGGAATGAAAATATAAGGTACAAAACGTAGCTTATAAACTCATAGGGCCGGAGAACAGGTCGGCTGTGATCTGCGCCGCAACGGATGCCGATTGAATAGCGCGGAAGCCCTTTTCAAAGGGTTTTTAAAAAATAAAATAAAATCCGCAAGCTAGCAAAGAAGAGTTGACACGCGCCAGGCGCCTTGGAACTAGAACTAGAATTCTTTTTTTCTTTCTTTCTAATTTGATTGGGTTTTCGCCTCTTTCCCCTCTTCAGGCTACCCAGAAGGAAGAGAAACTGCTGGAGTGGGGAGGAAAATGGGTAGGAATCAGGGCTCAGCCCCACTCCTGGATCCAGAAGCTGTTAGAGAGAGAGAGAGTTTAATTTCATCCAAGCCACTTTAAGCGAGGGCCTTCTTCATTCGCTCTGAAAGCCCAGCCCTTGGATTTAGCAACCATTAAGGCCAAGAACTGCGTTCCCCCAACATTTTATTTTATTTTATTTTATTTTATTTTATTTTATTTTATTTTATTTTATTTTATTTTATAAACTGTGTTTCTTTAGCCTCTGACATTTCTTAGGATGACCTCGGCTTGGTAGGACCTTCCCTCTTTCTCTAAACGGGGCAAAGTCCGGGTTTCCCCAGATTGCAGGCTGGTTTAAAATCAAAGGAAATTATTCGCCTTTTCGAAACAGGTTCTACAACTTTGCCTATTTGGGATTATGGCCGCCCAGTCTTCATTAACGCCGCTGTTGGGTTTCATTCTTTCAAGCAGCTCTCTCGCCTGAAGGGGAAAAAAAAAAGTCTCTTTCAGAAGTCCCCTTGTCCATCGTCCCGCCGTTTTCAACCAAAAGTTACGGAAGGATTCGGGGGAAAGATGAGGCGAGGAGGAGGCGACACCTGTGGGCTCCAACATCTGTAGTTTTTTGTTTGTTTGTTTTTGCTGAAATGGTTGCCCCTCCCCTCTCCAATTCCCGGGCCGTATCTGCTGTCCTTTTTTTTTTTTTTTTTGCATTTTTATTCTTTTGGTTAACTGCTTATTGTCTTTATTTTGCTTGGAATGGTCGAGGCCAGGCTGGACTTGACCATTCTCCCGGTGATGTTTTGGAAAAATACAAATCCGCCACCCCAATCTTTGAAAAGTGGAAATAGAGCAAGGCCTCGAGATGTGGGCTACATACAGTACACAATTTCTGGCAGCTGGCGAAGAGGGTGAAGACACCTCCAACTTTTCTCTGCCATATGGTGGAAGTCCTAATCTTTGCAAGTTAAAATCTGAATATCCCCTCCGTTTAATCTGGCGGTCTAATTAACACGCCCGGTGAAAATGTTCACTTCCATGCTTTCGGCGCCTGCTCCACCAGCTTTCCAATGCTGAACCCTCCTTCCTAAAGACCGGGAGGAACCCGCGTCCATTTTTTTCCCCTCCTTTCCCTGGCTTGCTTTTTCTTTCCCTTCAAACAATTTTTCCCAGCTCGTCTCTGCGGAACTTGATTCTGCAAAAGGGACCCCCTTCCTGCTCTCACGCCCTAAGAAGCAGGTCCCCGCCGGCGTTTGTTTGTCGTGCCAGCCAGGGTGACTCCGGAGCCCAATCTTTGGCCTATTTGCTCCCCCAAAAGCCACGCCCGGCTTCTTTCCCTCCGGGTCGCCCCCTCCACCGATCCAGTCCAGCCCAGCCCAGCCGCCAGGCCGAGCTTCAGGCGCCCTCTTTAGATTTCTCATTAAACATCCCGGGGAGATCTTGTTGCAAAACTTGGCAAAAAACAAAAACAAAACGTATGTCGTATCTCTACATTTTGCGATGCCTCCCCCACTTACAAAAAACGTCTTCCCCCCTTCTGTACCCATTTTGCCAAGCGGGGCTGAGCCGTCTTTTTTCGGTCCGGCCTTCTTCGTTCAGTACAAATCTCCCAGACCATCAATCGGTACAACCAGGAAATTACCGTGGCCGCTTCGCTACTTAATTCACCATTACGCCGGTGGTGCGGGCGTGTGTCTACGTGCAGCTCCTCCTGTGTGTATATTCTTCTCTTTCCTCCACCCACCCACCCCAAGCACAGGCCCCTAAAGACCAACCCAGCCCATTTGTAATCTGATTTTTTGCTGTGAAGTCCCCTTTGAGATTCAAAAGATAAAGGACCCATAAGGACGTAAACAAACAAACAAACAAACTTTCAAGCAGCCAGGCCTTACTTCCTCGTTCCTAGCTTAATGGTTAATTTGTTAAAGCCCCCTTCCCTCTTCTCCCCCCCCCCCGCCCCATCCATCTTTTTCCATCCCGGCCCAGTGAAAAAGTGCCAAGAACCCACAGCTTTTCCCCTGCGCTTTGTTGAAAGCAGCCCCGGCTGTATAGCCTGCTCCGCTCCCCGCGCAAAGCCAAAGAGGTCGGATCCTGCGCCAAATTGATCGGAATGGGAGTTTAATTGATCGGACTCGCCATTGATCGCCATCGATCCCTTCCCGCCGCTTAGCAAGCCTGGCGCGAACCCCCCCTCCACCCCATTGCAGCAAAGGACGGGGGTGGGGTGAGGTGGGGGGGTGAGGTGGGGGGTGAGGAGGTAATCCACCGGAGGGGTTGTTTTTCTCTATTGCACAAATTTCTTTTCATGGGCCAAACCAACCTCCTTGAAGCCACTGGGCCTTTGGAAGCGGTTGATATCTGAAAACAAAATAAATCAAAACAAGCAATCGAGACCTTCGAAGGAAAAAAAAGGAGGGGGAGAGAGAGGGAGGGTCACACGTGAGAACGTGCCAACGGAAACATTGCCCCGCCAGTCTCCGGATTAGTCCTCTTGATTTCAACGGGAATATAATGGAGAAACTGGCTTTTTAAAAAAAGTTTTAGCCTCCAACCGGGCTCCAGGAGAAAAATAATGAGAAAACTTAGCAATTGCCTCTTTTTCTCCACCCAGAGGTCCCCTCAGGAGCTGCTTTGGGTCAGAATATGGGCCAGCATCTCTGCGGCCACCAGTTCAGTAAAATCGACTTTTTATGAATTTACCCTTCGCTCCCTTCCCGACCAGCCCCTTAAACCCTTCTCCTTTCTTTGCTCCCTCCTCCCCTTCAACATCTCTCTCTCTCTCTCTCTCTCTCTCTCTCTCTCTCTCTCTCTCTCTCTCTCTCTCTCTCTCTCTCTCTCTCTCTCTCTCTCTCTCTCTCTCTCTCTCACACACACACACACACACACACACACACCCTTTTCTGCCCTCACTTCACATTTTTTACACCCACCAAAATAAGTTTCCAGCGCTTTGGGCCGCTCGATTTTTGATCAATTGCCAGTGATCGGGGAAAAGGTGAAGGGAAAGGAACCCGCGGGAGGCATGGCTTGGGGGGGGCAGACGAAACACCTGCGTTCCCCTAATAAACATTTATTCTTGAGTAAGCTGGACCCCCCCCATGAAAACAGGCAGGGGGTTCCCTTCTGGGCACCCAGTTGGGGAAGCCGGATCTGCTTTAGCTTCCTTGCAAATCCCATCCTATGTGCTCCTGCGCCCTCTCTCCCTCTCGGCGTCGCCTGCGCGCAATTCCTTAGGTCGGTTGCCCTGGAAATCCCTGCGCGGAATCGCAGGGATCGCTTTCGTTCCAACTGGCGCGAACCCTCCTTCACCTCGGCCGGGCTGGGCACGTGCCTGGGCACCGCACGGCCTTTGGTGGAAGCTGGAGAATTCCCCTTCCGAGCCTGGTTTCCCGTCTCGTTGCAAGCAGTCACCCTCACGCCACCCCTAAGAGGAGAGTGCAGAGTTCAGCCACAAGCCCTCTCACCTTTGGTAGCGAATAGCGACCACCGGCCTTTTTCGTCCGAAAATCCTACTTGGGGTTCGTTCCACCCTGCTTTCCTGCTACTGTATGGCTACCAGGCGTCGAAAATCTCGTGGATCTGCTCTAGCTCCCCAGTGATCAACTGGCAGATCTGTTTATTTCCCATTTCTATTCTTCTACAGCCAGGTACCTGCTTTGTTCCTTTAAAAAGGGCACAGGAAAAATCCATTTGTAGATAGATAGATAGATAGATAGATAGATAGATAGATAGATAGATAGATAGATAGATAGATAGATAGATAGATAGAGAGAGAGAGAGAGAGAGAGAGAGAGAGAGAGAGAGAGAGAGAGAGAGAGAGAGATAGAGAGATAGAGAGATAGAGAGATAGAGAGATAGAGAGATAGATAGGTGGGTGGGTAGGTGGGTGGGTGGATGGAAGGAGAAATGAGAGAGTTGAGAGAGATATAATAGATAGATGAGAGAGATGATATAGATAGATAGATAGATAGATAGATAGATAGATACATAGATAGATAGATAGATAGATAGATAGATAGATAGATAGATAGATAGATGGATGGATGGATGGATGGATGGATGGATGGATGGATGGATGGATGGATGGATGGATGGATGGATGGATGGATAGATAATGGATAGATAGATGAGAGAGATGAGAGAGATATAATAGATAGATGAGAGATGATAGAGAGGGATGATAGAGATAGATAGAGAGGGATGATAGAGATAGATAGATAGATAGATAGATAGATAGATAGATAGATAGATAGATAGATAGATAGATAGATAGGTAGATAGATAGATAGATAAATTGATAGATAGAAACTCTTGAATTTTTTTCACCCTAGGATGGTAGGGCTAATTGGCTGGCATAAGTCTACCTCACAGGGTTGTTTTTATGAGGATAAAAGAACTCCTTTCTCATGTCCAAAATCTTGGGTTATTAGAGAAAGGGCAGGATAAGAATAAAAATACATACATGAAATAACTTAGGACAATTCTGAAGTTTGCAAACTTGCTCCTCACATACTTTGATGGAAAGCTTTTTCAGGTTTTCTTCCTTGAAGATAAGGAATGTGTGTTATCCTGCGTGTCCAGGGAAATCACCCAGTAAATGTAATCTTATGAACCTCTCTCCCTTTAGAGTAGTGTTTCTCAACCCTTGCAATTTTAAGACATGTGGACTTCAACTCCCAGAATTCCCTAGTCAGCTTGCAGGACTCCAACAAATGGTCAGAGACCAGTTCCCATCATTCTTTAAGTATTGCTTCTGCTGCTAAGATGTGGAGTCCTACAGTTAATATTTAATCAGATTCCTGGTTTTAAAAATGTCATAAAGATTGATTAATTTCTAAATAAACTCAGCAAACTCAGAATGGACAGAAAAGCAAAATCCTTATTAGGGGCAGCAGAACAATGTTTCCTTGGGAACAATCAGCCTGAAGAAGACAGGAGGGACTGAACTAAAGCAAGCTAGCTATGAAGCAAAAAGTAGTTGGGAAGATCCCACCCTTCTCTGACACCTTTGGGAGGTCTGAATGGAGCTCTTACATAAGGCCTTGAAATTAGGCAGAAGATTACAGAAATCCTAGGATTGCACACCACTCCTACACATTAACTCATCGACAGCCAGATGTAGAATCTAAAGCCAGGGGTCTTCAAACTTGGCCCTTTTATGACTTGTGGACTTCAACTCCCAGAATTCCTCAGCCAGGCACACGTGCCTGGCAGAGGAATTCTGGGAGTTGAAGTCCACAAGTCATAAAAGGGCCAAATTTGAAGACCCCTGATCTAAAGGATGCATCACACCGTTGGACTTCAGGACCTGCATTTGACCGGCAGGTTGCATTCCCACAGAACACTTAACCTTGTTGCTGAAGGAACCCATTACCAGAGTTTGCAAGCTACACTGAATCAAAACCAAAGCAAATGGCCTATGGCAGGGGTAGGTAACCTTGGCTCTTTTATGACTCGTGGGCTTCAACTCCCAGAATTCCTGAGCCAGCATGGCTCAGCTTGGAAACCTCTCCCTGTCCTCTCAGCATGGCTGGCTCAGGAATTCTGGAAGTTGAAGTCCACAAGTCATAAAAGAGCCAAGGTTGCCTAACCCTGTCCTTATGGTCATGCAACATTCTCAGACACAAAGAAATAACTAACCGAGGTTTATCCTAGCTAAACTTAGGATGCTATGTGAATGAGACACTAGATCAGTGGTGGCCAACCTATGGCATGCATGCCAGAAGCAGCACTCGGAGCCCTCTCTATGGGCACACGTGCCGTTGCCCCAGCCTCACCTCCCTCCACGACCCCCTCCTCACAAGCAGCCCCTCTGGAGGAGAGTCGCCCGCGAGCATGGCCCACATGGAGCAGCGCAGCCAAGGACATGGCAGCCAGGCAGCATAGACAAGAATCTGCCCTCACGCCCCATCCCGCACAGTTGATGCTGTGGGGCGCGGGCAGAGGGCATGGCTGCCATGGCGCTGCTGGGCTGCCTGGGTGATCTGCAGTGGGCCCTGGAGGTGGTGAGTGGCCCTGTGGGAAGGCGAGGTGTGGGACAGGGTGGGAGCAGGGCAGGGGCAGGGGCGGGGCAGGGGATGGAGCGGGGGTGGGGCCAATTTTTGGGCACTCGGTCTCTAAAAGGTTCCTCATCATTGCACTAGATACTCAATTGAGTGAATGAAGTCTTTTGGGTGCACATTACCAGACTAGCAAAATCTGGCCAGAGGGTGAGCGAGCTGCATTGTAGTTTCCAGTTGCTCTTCAGATGCTTCCAGCCTTTTTAAATGCCCGTTGAAGAAGTGAAGCAGAGTGACCTGCTCGTTTTGTTTTGTTTTTAGAAACACAAGGACCGTGTTGTTCAAAAAGTAGCTGAATGTATGTGTGTGTCTTTAACATGTGTTGATCGGATATTCTGTATCAAACAAGGAAATCTAAGAGATCAGGTCTTAGTGCTGGCTTCAGAACTGCTGGGTTATCCACTTGTTGTGGTTCCACAAAATCCTGAACCTTCAACAGATACCAATAAAGAAGAATATTGGTAGTTCTAATGAGGGGTCCTTGGTAGTTCAAATGAAATGAAGGGTCCTGAGTGCTTTCTGAACTTGGTTGTTTTCTTGCCGAAATTTCATTACCCAAACTAGGTAACGCCGTCAACGCACTGATGATGTTACCTAGTTTGGGTAATGAAACATCTGCAAGAAAACAAGCTCAGAGAGCACTAAGGATCCCTCCCAGAACAGAAACATTGTATTCATAGGGTATGCTGTACCCCTTCCCATAATAGATCACACCTATATTATAGCACAGCGGTTCTCAACCTATGGATCGCGACCCCATTTGGGGTTGAATGACCATTTCACGGGGGTCGCCAGACACCACAGTCCGCCAATTTTTTCCCCCTTTTCCAGGGGGCAGCACTGCGCATGCGCGGGGTAGCACCACACATGCGCGATGCGGGCCGTCGCACGCGTGCTGTGCATGCGCGATGCGGGCTGTCATGTGTGCGCTGCGCATGTGCAATGCGGGCTGTTGCGCCGCGCATGCGCGATGCGGGCTGTTGCGTGCACGCCACGCATGTGCGATGCAGGCCATCACGCCGTGCATGTGCGCCGTCGCGTGTGCGCCACGCATGCACGATGTGGGCCATCGCGCCACACAAGCGCCGTGCAGGTCGGGGTCGCGCCACGCATGCGCGGCGCAGGTCGGGGTCGCGGCCTGAAAAAGGTTGAGAACCGCTGTTATAGTATAACACGACTGGTTGTTTCACAGGGCCTACTGAGAGCATGGCTAGACGTTTCCATACAACTCAGTCACAATGATCCTACCCAGTGGTGGAATTCAAATATGTGAACAACCGATCCATTCTGGGCCTGGGCAACAAAAAAAATTAGCTACCGGTTCTGCCGAATTGGTGTGAACCGACTGAATCCCACCACTGATCCTATCTCATTTTAGTCCCACTGCATGCGTTATATGAATTCAACTTCTCTGGGGCTATTCCGATAGTCCCACCTGTGGTTTTTCTAAACATTTGTCATATATCGTTTTTATATTTTTAAAACAGTGTTTCTCAACTTTGGCAAGTTGAAGATGTATGAACATCAACTCCCAGAATTCCCCAGCCAGGCATGTTGGCTGGGGAATTCTGGGAGTTGAAGTCCACACAATTTAAAGTGGTCAAGGTTGAGAAACACTGTTTAAAAGCCATCTGATGTTTTGCATGATCTACATTAGTCATGGGTGGAAAAACAAGCCAGACTCTGGCAGCGGAGGCCAAGTACTTCTGTGGTGTTATTTTGCTTTTACAATGTTTTGCTTCTTATGCAGCTCTCTAATTTCGTTTTTGTGTGATTGCTTTTTAATCTCCTTGTAGGTCATAAACTAAGAATGCCAAACAACCTGATTCTGCTGCCAGCAAAGAAAAGGGAGTACACGCTACTCAATGGCTGGCCATTTTCTCTCCAGCTCTCATCAACCCTGCCCAGTGATCACGCTATCTCAGACTGGTGGGAATCGGAGTCATCCAATGCTGCATTTGCCATCAGGCACCCCAGAGCTCTGTGACCAGCTCTTTCCTTCCTTTTTCCTTCATAAATCTCCTCTGTCGTCTTTTCTGTGGTGTTGAGGATTAATTAAATAATCTGTTAGCTAACACGTTAAATTAAGATCCGCTGCTAGGTTTAATGATGTGGATGGAAGAATTGACAGAGAGAGATAAAGGGGAAAAAAAATTGTTAACGTGGACCTTTCCCACCTCTTCCAGAATGAAGAGGGCATAAGGGTGGCGTCAGCCCAGGATCTACAATGCAGAGATTCTGATCGAAGAAATTCATAAAGATTCATAAAGGTTCAGATTAAAAGTCCATGTAGCCTTGCGTCTGGATTCCAGAAGTTCTATGGAAGATCACAAGAAGCAGAATGAGGACATCAACTGCTGGTGATTCCTTGCCTGATTTTAGAGACAGACTGTTACACAGAGGCCCAATTTTTAGCTGTGATGCACAGCATCGTTCTAGGAAATTCAGAACTGCTTTACTGGATTGTATTAAGATGCCCATTTTATAGGTAGTCCTCGACTTATAACCATTCATTTAGGGTCCACTCTATTTACAGCAGCACTGAACAAAGTGACTTATGACTGGTTCTCATACTTATAACTGTTGCGACATTCTCCATTTTGCTCATGTGATCAAAATTTGGGTGCTTGGCAACTGGCATGTATTTATGATGATGGTTGTACTGTCTCAGGTTCATGTGTTCACTATTTGCAACCTTCCCAGCCATCTTCCAACAAGCAAAAACAGTGGTGAGGGGGGAGGGAGGCAGATTTGATATGATTCACTTAACAACTACAGTGATTCAGCTAATGACCATGGCAAAAAGGTCGTAAAATCAGCCATGACTGACTTAACCCCCCCTCCCAACCTTGCTTAGCAGTATAAATTCGTAAATGAGGGACTATCTTTACCCCCAAATTCCCTTTCTAACAGCAAAGGGAATGTTCAGAAGGGAAGGGGGAGATAGAAAAAGGCCCTGTTCTCCTCAATCTCAGCTAGATTATCCTGGGCAGCTGCCATGGTTGGTGGTCATTAATATTTCTGCACTGTTCCTTAAAAAATCTATGCAATCACTTTGAAAAAAGGACCAAACTAGCCGTCTTAAATAGCAAAGATTTCCACGTGCCATTTATTGACTTATTATTGACTTTATATTCTCCCTGTTTTTCCAAACTGAAGGTACTTTGCAACCTTTCTTTCGGGTGTATCGCTTTTATGAGAATATATTTCGCATTGTTTTTATGATTTACTACTGCACAGACTTCAGGATGACATGAAGCCCTTTGAATAAATAAACCCCGTTCTTTCAACTGCCCTGGGTGAACAGCAACCTGAGTTCCACCCAAGCTACAGCATCAACCTTGAAACATGAGAGAGAAAACAAGGGCAGCCAGGGGAGAGAGTAGAAGGAGCATAAATGAAGCCGCGAATTCAATGGGGAGACTGTCGGCTGGTTCCCTGCCTGCTCAGTGACTCCTTCTAAACGGAAAGCCCCACTTTTTTGGACCAATCTGATCCTATGATTTGGCTTCTCCTTGTGCTGAAAAGCATTAGCCAGAAATCAAGATCATGAGAATTGTTGGTACCACTCTACACTGCACTGCACTAATTAAGACCACATATGGAGTACTGTGTCCAGTCACCATGATACAAAAAAAATGCTGAAACTCTAGAACAGTGGTGGTGAACCTCTGGCACGGGTGCCAGAGGCGGCACTTGGAGCCCTCTTTGTGGGCACACATGCCGTTGCCCCAGCCTTGCCTCCCCCCTTTCCAGCAGCCCCCCTGAAGGAGAGTCACCCCAGGCAGCATAGACAAGACTCTGCCCTCACACCCCATCATACAGTTGATGCTGCAGAGTGCGGACAGAGGGTGTGGCCACCATAGCGCTGCTGGGCTGTCTGGGGGATCTGTGGCGGGCCCTGGAGGCAGTGAGTGGTCCTGTGGGCAGGCGGGGTGGGGGATGGGGGGGCAGAGCAGGGGCAGGGTAGGGGGGTGGAGCGGGGCAGGGCCAGTTTTTGGGCACTCGGTCTCTAAAAGGTTCGCCATCACTGCTCTAGAAAGAGCGCAGAAAATAGCAACAAAGAATATAAGGGATCTGATGAGAAACTAATTGAGAAAAATCTATACATTTTTATTGAATTTGAAAATGAAAGATGAACAAGTTAAAGAAACAATGAAAACATGGGCAAAGAACTTTGGATATAACATAGAATTAGAAAAATGGCAAAATTTGTGTGTGTGTGGGGGAAGAAATTATAAACTGACAATGGCAGCTTCTTACAAAGATAATTTATATACAATGTTTTATAGATGGCACTTGCCACCAGCAAGATTGGCAAAAAATGTTTAAAAATATGTCAGATAGATGTTGGAAATGTAAACATAAGTCAGGTACTTATTATCATGTATGGTGGACATGTATTGAAGCAAAGAGGTACTGAAAAAAAATACATACTTGGCTAGAAAAGATGTTAGGAAAACATGTAGATTTTAAACCTGTATTTTTTTAATTGGGTATCATGCCAGAAAAAGATTGATAAACAAAGTATATATATTTGATTTTACATGTGATAATAGCGGCAAGAATCATATTTGCACAATATTGGAAAAAGGAAGAATTACCATCAGAGGCAGAAATAATTAAAAAAAATATTAGATGGTGCAGAAATGGACAGACTTACTATGAGGTTGAAAGAAAAAGAAGAAACAGAATACTATCAGACTTGGGACTTGTTTTATCAATGGCTGGAGAAAAGAATAAAGGATTAGGCAGGGCCTTTTTCCTCATAGAAGGCCCAGAACGGAGTTCCGGCATCTTTTTTGGATGGAACCTTGTAGGGTAGGCAAGGCGGGTTGTATGACGTGTGTCAGTTCTGGCACCTTTTTTTTTTTTTTAAGAAAAAAAGCACTGGGATTAGGAATTACATTTGTATTAGTGAATGATAAATTTAGACAACACGTTGTTGAATAAGCACTATTGAATTGTATGGAAAAAATTAATAAAAATTTTACAAAAAAAAAAAGAATATAAGGGGTCTGGAGTTAAATCATATGAAGGGGACAACTAAGGGATCTAGATATAGTTTACCTAACAAAGAGAAGATATTTGTCTTCCGATACTTGAAGGGATGTCACAGGGAAGAGAGCATCAATTCATTCTCTAAAGCAGTGGTTCTCAACCTTTTTAATGCCGCGACCCCCAACCAGTTGTAAGTCGAGGACTTCCCAACCGGTCGTAAGTCGAGGACTACCCAACCGGTCATAAGTTGAGGACTATTTCCCTGTCCGGGAGCACCGTGCATGCGTGGTGCTGCCCCTTGTGCCGGCCGAGGTGTAGCTGGAAAGGGGCAGCAACGGCGCAGGGCGACCACCGGCTGGGCCACCAGCTGGCCCAGCCCAAGGGAGGTAAGGCACCCGCCGGGCCCCACGCATTCCAGCAACCCTCCCTGCGCCCACCGGCCTCCCACCTCCCACCCCTGGCCCTCTTTTATTTACATTTTTAGTAGTTGCTCAGCAGGGAGGGGTGGAAACTTCCAGACAGCTGGCCTTCGCTGCAGACAACTTGCAGCACCGTTTGCAGACTGGGACTTTTGGCGGGCTCAGCAGGGCAGAGACAGCCCGGACAATTCCTATTGGCTTTTGAAAGCCAATAGAATTAGACTCTATTCAAGGGAGTCTAATAAGAGGGAGTAGCACAGCTAAGGAAAAGGGGGGAGGAAATGGCGGATTGCGTTGTTTGGCGACCCCCGTGAAATGGTCGTTCGACCCCAAATGGGGTTGCGACCCACAGGTTGAGAACCGCTGCTCTAAAGCAGGGGTCTCCAACCGTGGCAACTTTAACACTGGCTGGGGAATTCTGGGAGTTGAAGTCCACCAGTCTTAAAGTTGCCAAGGTTGATGACCCGTGCTCTAAAGCACCTGAGGGCAGGACAAGAAGCAATGGGTGGAAGTTTGCTGGCTGTGGAATTCTGGGAGTTGAAGTCCACATGCCTTAAAATTGTCAAGGTTGAGAAACACTGTGCTAGAGCAAGGCCCAACCTGGAACTAAGAAGAAATTTCCTAACAGTGAGAACAATTGTCTCTGAAAGTTGTGGGTGCTCCATTGCTGGAGGTTTTTAAGAAAAGATTGGACAACCATTTATTTGGGATAGAGTGAGGACTTCTGCCCTGGGTAGGGGTTGGACTAAAAGACCTGCAAGGTCCGTTTCAAACCTATGATTCCATGAAAGCTGCTTTCTGCATCCCTGCATGAATTGCTCTCCTGCTTGCCTTCTTTCCATTAGCCAATCCTATAGATTCCCTAGGATTGCTTTCAGTGGGCTTAGTCACGCTTCATGCAAAATAGAATTGTTCCTCTGTAAAAGAGCACTTAACATGCGGAAGGAGATACAGATTTCTGCTGGATTTTTTTTTTTTTTTTTGCAAGGATGAAATGTACTTTTGCCCAGTGTTTCTCAACCCTGACAACTTTAGTCTGTATGGACTTCAACTCCTGTGGCTGGCTAGGGCATTCTGGGAGTTGAAGTCCATACATCTTAAAGTTGTCAAGGTTGCAAAACACATCTTTTGCCAAACATTTCTTTCTGACACCAATTCATCAGTATAATCCCACTGCAATAAAAGGTTGCATCTTTGAATGATTCCCTGTCCAAGATTGTATCCTTTCAGTGGAGAATTATACTCTGAGCAATGCTAACACCACAGCCATATGAATGGAAGGTGATTAATTCCTGTATCTTCATAGTAAAGGCTAGGGCAGGGGTAGGTAACCTTGGCTCTTTTATGATTCGTGGACTTCAACTCCCAGAATTCCTGAGCCAACATGGCTCAGCTTGGAAACCTCTCCCTTTCCCCTCAGCATGGCCGGCTCAGGAATTCTGGGAGTTGAAGTCCACGAATCATAAAAGAGCCAAGGCTGCCTACCCCTGGGCTAGGGGAATAAATCATAAGAGTTCCCGGCTTCCACAATTGGGAAACCATGTTTATGATGCCTAAGAATAAGCCTACTTTTCTCTCACTCCTGCTTTGGTGATTCCACTGGACAAGAAAGAGTTTGCTTCCTGAACATTTTTGGATGTATTTCATTGAATTTTGGCTTGATTTTCTTTCATCAAGAAAATAACCTGTAATTTAATCCATCACGGGCCATTTTACAGAATTTTTCTGGTTTTACACAATGGCATATTATTATTATTTTTAAACTTCTGAAAAAAAATGTCCAGTTTTCACAGCTGAATACCAAGAAAAATCTTTTGGCTTTTTCCAAGCGGGTGTGAAGGAAAATCAGATACGCGTATTGCTTTTAATAGGAGGCTATCTTTGAAATCTGTCTGGGTGGAAGAGGGAAAAAGAAAAAAGAAATCAATGCTTGCTATATTGTGAGATTGAGGGAGACAACATCCATCTATCACTCAGAGCTTTGATAGGATTAGAAACGGTTTGTCAGCAATGAATGTCTTGAAGAGGCCATCCCAACAGCTACGACTCTCACCCTGGCTATAATACAATCTCTTGATTCATCATTCACACAAATTTTCAGACTCAGAAGGGCAGATCTCCAATGAACCAGGGTTGCAAACTAGAATTGTCCTTACGTTCAGCCATAATTCTGGGTAGAACATATGAGACATGGAACCCAGCTCGGTCTTCTGCTGGGTTCCTGGATCCAATGCTGGGAAGAGGACAGGATTTAATTGGCTTGTTATAGTTGTCTGTACAGGCAGTTCTTGGCTTACAACCATTTGTTTAGTGACTGTTCAAAGTTACAATGATCCTGAAAAAAAAGAAAAGGACCGATCCTTGAACTTACAACTGTTGCAGCATCTCCATGGACACCTGATCAAAATTCAAGCACTTGGCAACTGGCATGCATTTATAACAGATACAACATCCTGGGGATCATCTGATTGTGTTTTGTGACTTTCCCAGCTGGCTTCCAACAAGAAAAGTCAATTTGGGGAAACGGGATTCACTTAATGACTACATGATTCACTAAATAATTGCGGTGATTTGCTTAACAACTGTGGCAAAGAAGTAAAAAAAAATCAGATGTGACTCACTTAACAATTGCCTTGCTTAGCGACAGATTGTTGCTATTTGTGGTCATTGTGGTCATAAGGTTGACAACTACCTTTAACTCCAAAAACAGAAACAGAAGGAAGTGGTAAGACAGAGATCTCAGTTCGGGGGTGGGCAGGCCATCTTTCTGGGTAAGGGGTCAGTTTGGAATTTGGAAAACGTACCATGGGACTGCTCACAAAAATGGCTGCCCTGGGATGCCTATCCAATCACAAGAAAGTGATTTATAAGAAGCAAATTGATGAGATTATGCAAAAATTCTATTGTCTTCCATGCCAGCTTTGCTCTGTTTCTCTCCACCATCTCAGAGCAGATGGGCACAGGGATGGGCAAAGCTTGAGGCTGTGACCTTTGGATTATGAATAGAACAGAACAGAACAGAACAGAACAGAACAGAAGTTGGAAGGGACCTTGGAGGTCTTCTAGTCCAACCCCCTGCTCAGGCAGGAAACCATTTCAGATAAATGGTTGTCCAATCTCTTCTTAAAAACTTCTAGTGTTGGAGCATCCACAACTTTTGGAGGCAATACTTTCTATTGTTATTTTCTAAAAGTGGTTTTGGAGTCACAGGGGGGCCAGAATTACTTTTGCACATGAAGGTGTGGGGAGCTGAGCCTTTGCTTTCCAACATATCAGCTTGCCATTAAAAATCTAAAAACCTAAAGTCTGATATGAAAAACATCAAGGGGAGGAGCACATACGACGGAAGACAAATAGATTTGTAGCTGTGGACATCTGCAAAGGCAATGGACAATTCTAGACCAGAGGTAAACACATTTCATCTCTCTTTTTCCTATTGTTTCACTGAGTTGACTTTAATGAGAATTTCTAAAATTAATTATCAAATTAGGGCTGCTCCAGATTGATCCAGTTCTCAGGTTATTTCACCTTGCCAGAGCCTTCTCTATTATCAGTGTGTATATTCTGCATGGATGAAATTCTGCTAGAAGGCAGGAGAGGGAAAGGAAGAGCAATCTTGTATTGATCTGATGGCTAGTTCCGTTGTATCAAGACGCTTTTCCTGTTGTGCTTTGCTGGTAGGCATATGCTCCACCACTCCCAACACCCTTGTGAGAAGAATTTGGACATAGCCCCAAACTCTTTTTTCCCCTTCCAGTAGTGTTCTAGCTATGTATGATGGGAAAAGGCACAAGAGATCCAAGCAATTCACAGTGACAATCTGTACAAAATTTTAAAAAATAGAACGCTGCTGTCGTGAATTCAGTCTGAAGAAGGAGCAACATCCTGATGAGAAGAGTCATGTTTTTTGCCTCCATCACTACTGCCTGCTTTAGAAGAAAGACCCCAAAAAAATTATTTTTAAAAAATTGAATTTATTTACTTGTTTGCTTGTATCGTGCTTTATTATATTTATTTATTTATTTATTTATTTAATTTGACTTCTATGCCGCCCTATTCTGGAGAACTCAGGGCGGCTCACAACATAATAGAAATAACTAGTAAAATACATGAATATAAAAACCCCTAAGTTAAAAAAGAAAAAAAAACAATCATTCCACAAACATACACTGGCTAGGGGCAAGATGTTAGCTGCCCCAAGCCTGCCGGCAAAGGTATGTTTTAAGCAGTTTACGAAAGGCGGAGAGGGTGGGGGCGACACGGATCTCCGGGGGAAGTTGGTTCCAGAGGGCCGGGGCCGCAACAGAGAAGGCTCTTCCCCTAGGCCCCGCCAGGCGACACTGTTTGGCTGACGGGACCTGGAGAAGGCCGACTCTGTGGGCCCTAACCGGCCACTGGGATTCATGAGGCAGCAGGCGGTCCTGTAAGTAACCTGGTCCGATACCATGTAGGGCTTTATAGGTCATATGTATAAATAACTCAAGGAAAAGGTTATTTATATGTATAAATAACTCAAGGAAAAGAACATGCTTAATACTTCTTCCTCATCCTATCTTCCCCATGACAACCATCTTGCGAGGTGGGTTTGGCTGAAAGAGGGACTGGCCCAAAGTCGCCCAGCTGGCTTTCATGCCTAAGGCAGAACTAGAATTCATAGTCTTTCCGGCTTACAGTTTTGTTTAAATTACAAGCAAAAAGAAAAACATAAAGTTGTATTGCCCCCAACTGCCATTTTGTCACTACATTCCAGCAATGTTATTTCAGGAGAATCCGAGTCCCACAAAGAACTGAGGATGCTGGGCCAGAGGTGGGCCATTTACCTCAGATTATCTAAATCAGAGGAGAATTAGTGCTCCAAAGCATTTATTTTTTAAAAAATTAAATGTATTTACTTGCTTGTTTGCATCATGTATTATATGTATAAATAACTCACTATTTTCCCCATAACAACCATCCTGTGAGGTGGGTTTGGCTGAGAGAGGGACTGGCCCAAAGTCATCCTGCCAACTTTCATGCCTAAGGCGAGACTAGAACTCACAGTCTCCTGATGATTGATCCAAAGAAACCCCAACCAGCTTTCACGCCTAAGACAGCACTAGAACTCACCATCTTCCCTTTCTAGCTGGTGCCTAGAGGTTAAAGGCTATAAAGCCCTACATGGCATCGGACCAGGTTACTTACGGGACCATCTGCTGCCCCATGAAACCCAGCGACTGGTTAGGGCCCACAGAGTCGGCCTTCTCCAGGTCCTGTCAGCCAGACAGTGTCACCTGGCGGGGCCTAGGGGAAGAGCCTTCTCTGTTGCGGCCCCGGCCCTCTGGAACCAACTCCCCCCGGAGATCCGTATCGCCCCCACCCTCTCCGCCTTTCGTAAACTGCTTAAGACACACCTCTGCTGGCAGGACTGGGGCAGTTAACATCTTGCCCCTAGCCAGTGTATGTTTGTGTGTATGTTTGTTGAATGATTGGTTTTCTTTTAACTTAGGGGTTTTTATATATGTATTTTAACTGGTGATTTCTATTTATGTTGTGAGCCGCCCTGAGTTCTCCGGAATAGGGCGGCATAGAAGTCAAATCAAATAAATCAAATAAATAAATAAGATGACAAA
Source organism: Bothrops alternatus (assembly GCA_034064705.1). Taxonomy (NCBI): domain Eukaryota; kingdom Metazoa; phylum Chordata; class Lepidosauria; order Squamata; family Viperidae; genus Bothrops; species Bothrops alternatus. Next base: position 5,063,425 of record JARGCV010000410.1, on the reverse strand, counting down.
TCCTAAGGATCTGACTGTCTGTTCAGTTTGGGAGAGCTGGGCAGGTCCCTATCATTGTACCTGAGGTGAGTCCTATTTAGGTAAAATCCACCTTTCAAGGAAGGCAGCAGAACTGGGGAAGCCCATTGTTAAAGGAGATAATACATTGAGGTCATCAGTTGAGAGGATGCAAGGTTGGGTATCCCTAGATTGTAATTCCCTTCTAAGGGTTTTCTTTGGGCCATACCTCAGAGGTCCCCAACCTTTTGGGTATTCACCGCTTTCACCACTTCTGGAGGCAGGTTGTTCCACTGGTTAATTGTTCTAACTGTCAGGAAGGTTCTCCTTAGTTCTAGGTTGCTTCTCTCCTTGCTTAGTTTCCACCCGTTGCTTCTTGTCCTGCCTTCAGGCGCCTTGGAAAATAGCTTGACTCCCTCTTCTTTGGGGCAGCCCCTGAGATATTGGAAGACTGCTATCATGTCCCCCCTCGTCCTTCTCTTCATTAGACTGGACGTATCCAATTCCAGCAACCGTTCCTTATATGCTTTAGCCTCCAGTCCCCTAATCATCTTTGTTGCTCTTCTCTGTACTCTTTCTAGAGTCTCAACATCTTTTTTACATCGTGGCAACCAAAACTGGGTGCAGTGTTCCAGGTGTGGCCTTATCTTGGTTTTATCATTTTTTTTTCTTTTTAAGCCACTTTGAAAAGAATAGAGGTGCCCACTTCCTCCCTCAATACATTAAAACGCGTCATTTTGGAAAGCCACAGCAAGCTGAAGATGAATAGAGGTGTGGTGAGGGTGGGGGCCGAGGGAAAGGAAAGCAGGCATTGAGCTCCTTTTATCAATATTTCTCCTGAAAATGTATAATGCATTTTCTTTTCTGAAAAATTAATAAGCTTGCTTTGTCTCTATTGACTTTTTCTCTGGCTCATAGTGGATGTCCAGTGGAAATTGAATCGAGAGTGAAAAACGCTGGCTGACCCTCAGCCAACCTGCTCTGGAATCTTGTCAATGGCTGCACGTTGCTGCCTTCCAGACACTGAGTCTCTCCGGCACTGCAGGAACCAGAAGCCTTGGAAGCGGTATTCTTGTCCCTTGACGGCTCTGCCCACAATTCATTTGGCTCGGTCTAAAACAAGGATGTCCAACTTGGGCAACTTTAAGACTTGTGGACTTCAACTCCCAGCATTCCCCAGCCAGCCAGGGTTGGACTTCCCCTGGTCTGAAAGGAAGAGGGAGTCTCAGGGCTTATTGGTTGAGCTGTGCAGAAGAGAAGCAGGGTAGAAAACAAATGGGCCAGGTTGCGGTGCAATCGTTGAGATGTTCAGCTAGGATTCAGAAGATCCAGGTTCTAGGTCTTCTTCAGTTATGGACATTTACTGAGTAACTTTGGGCCAGTTTCTTTCCATCTTTCCCCAGTCAGCCTCAAAACAAGGACAGAGTTGTGTTCCAGGGTGGAACAATTTAGGATCCTGTTTCTGGTTGAAGGGGGCTTTCAACAGAGGGGTTGTTTTTGGTTTTCCTGAATGAGTCCACATCAAGAGATTCAGGAATATCACAATTTCAGCTACAGCTGAGAAGACAAATGGAAGTTATCCCAAAAGCCCATGAGTCTGATCTTGGTGTTCATCAGTCACAATTGTCACAATCTTAGGGTATGGGGTCATGTTAATATTATTTGCAATGAGAAAAGCATCAGCCAATAAGGATTCAAGTTGACAATAGTTGATGGTAAATTCCAAATATGGCTCTGTCTGTCTGTCCATCTATCCATCTCTCTCTCCTCTCCTCTCTCTCTCCCTCCCTCCCTCCCCTCCCTCCCTCTTATCTCTCTCTCCCTCTTATCTCCCTCTCTCTCTTATATCTTTCTCTCTCTCTTTTTTATCTCTCTCTCTCTCATATATTTATCTAACCTTGTGAACTCTAAAGCTTCCTCCTTCCATTATGTATTCAAGATGGATAGTGATTAATAATAATAAATAATAATAATAAGAAGAAGAAGTTGGAAGGGACCTTGGAGGTCATCAAGTCCAACCCCTTGCTCAGGCAGGTAACCCTATACCATTTTGGACAAATGGCTATCCAGTTTCTTCTTAAAAACTCCCAGTGTTGAAGCATTCACCGCTTCTGGAGGCAGGTTGTTCCACTGGTTAATTGTTCTAACATTTACATGTTACTTATGTGTAAGGATGTAGGTCTATACATATGTTGTATATAGTATGTTTAAATGGGTGTTATGTATGTGGTACACTTTGAGGGCAAGCAACTAAATTTCATTTTTAATGTGTGCCATTGTGCCCATTGTGACAATAAAGGTTATCTATCTAAAGCTGTATTGTTATTTAAACAGAATGGGCATCTGGGAAGCCTAGAGACAAATTCAGCCCTTTTTTTTGCAGTTGTTGGAATTTTCTATGATTGTGACATTAAAACTTTAGTGTCCTGCTATTTTGATGGAAAAAAGTGAATACTATAAGGAAAATGCTAAAGTGGGTTCAGCACAGTAAAAAGAAGAGAGGAGATGAAAGAAAGAAAAAAACGAATTCCATACTAAATCCCAGGAAACAGAATATCTCAGCTTTTCACAATCTTCTCTCCCCCTAATTGTTACCCTAACCATGAAAAACTATCTATTCATGGTTTTAAAGATGTATGCCTTCATATTTCAGTTTGAAAGGTTCCCAGGGCAACTGATTTAAATTTAGTTTAAATAAATATTATTAAATAAATAATAATTTTAAATAAAAATGTAAATCAAAATATATTGAATCTAAAAAGAAATCCTTGCCATCAAGCTTACAATCTAATAAGAATTACCCAAAAAGTAAAGGACACAGAGGGAAAGCAAACAAATATAAATTTCTATTCCATTGGTGTTAGGATCCAAGCTTCAATTTTGATCTATTTCCTCTGCTTTTTGGAATCAGTAGAAGTTTGGCTGTTCTCTTCTTAGATTTTGCGATTGGGAGGTGCCTCCTCAATGCTGATTTTACTGTTTTTGCATCTGCAGTTTCATTCCTTACAGCAGGGTGCAGGAAGAGCATCTTGGAATCCTACTTGACTTAAAACAGAATATGAATCTGCAGGGCGATACTGCTACTAAAAAGCAGAGGTCATTTTAGGCTGCACCAAGCAAAATTATAGCACCCAAATAATGGGGAGTAATGGTTCCACTCTCTTTGCCATAGACCAGTGATTCTCAACCTGTGGGTCGCGACCCCATTTGGGGTCGAACGACCATTTCACGGGGGTCGCCAAACACCGCAGTCCGCCATTTTTTCTCTTTTCCCCTTGGCCGGCGCAGGGGGCAGCACCGCACATGCGCAGGGGGCAGCACCGCGCATGCACGGGGTAGCACCGCACATGTGCGATGCAGGCCGTCGCGCCGCGCATGGGCGGTGCAGGTCGGGGTCGCGGCCTGAAAAAGGTTGAGAACCACTGCCATAGACAGACCCTTGCTGTGTTAGTTTCAGATCATATTTTAACAAAATTTGTTGGGAAAGGGGGGAATAAGGAATTTTTCAGAAGAGGCAACTCAGTCCATATATAAGAGGCATGGAGAAAAAGTGTTTCAAAGAGATTCTGCCTTAATTAACTCACTATAATTGGGTATTTAACTGAGTATTTAACAGATTAACAAAGTAACAGAGTAGGGATCTTGGAGGTCTTCTAAGCAGGAAATATACCATTTCAGACAAATGGTTGTCCGATCTCTTCTTTAAAACTTCCAATGTGGAGCACCCAGACAAGTCGTTCCACTGATTAATTGTTCTAACTGTCAGGGAATTTCCCCTTAGTTCTAGGTTACTTCTCTTGATCACTTTCCACCCATTGCTTCTTGTCCTGCCTTCAGGTGTTTTGGAGAATAGGTTGACCCTTTCTTCTTTGTGGCAACCCCTGAGATATTAGAACACTGTTATCATGTCACCCCTCGTCCTTCTTTTCATTCAACTAAACATACCCAATTCCAGCAACTTTCAAGTTCCTGTATTTATCCTGGATTAACATTAAGGAGACGTTTATGAAATCAGCATTGTTCTCACTTCCTTGATCTCACCAGCTCCATTGACAGAACTTTAACGAATGCAAAGGAGGAGATCAAACATGATCATAAGACTAGAAATTAAATCTTGGGGTGGGAGGAAAAGGGGGAACCGGACACATTTAGTTTGAAGAAGTTCAGATTGAGTAAGGAATACAGTACAGGAAGTCCTTCACGTAGGACCCCAAATGAGAGCAAGGTGGTTGTTAAGTGGTCACACCCATTCACAAGCTTTTTTGCCCTGCTTGTTAAGCAAGTCATGGCAGTTAAGGGCAGCTTCCCCCATTGATTTTGCTTATCAGAAGTCATCTGGGACAGCTGCAAGTGGCAATCATGGCACCCTGAGACACTGCAATCATTGTAAATACCTGCCAGGTGCCAAGTGCCCAAATCTTGATCACATGACCCTGGGGGATGCTGCAATGGTTGTAAACCACAGGTGTCAAACTCGCTGCGTCATGTGACGTGTCGTGACATGTCGTATTGCAACCTTTTTTGCATTGCCGGAGCTGAGGTGGGCGCAGCCTCCGTATGATGCAACCGGCCTGCAGACTGGCAGTTTGACACCCTCTGTTGTAAATGAAAGGACTGCTTATAAATCACTTTTTTTTTTTAGTGCTGTTGTAACTTTGAACAGTAGCGAAATGAATAGTTGTAAGACAAGGAAGGCCAGACAAGGAATAATGGATGGAAACTGATCAAGGAGAGATTCAGAAATAGAAATTTTCTGACAGTGAGAACAGTCAACCAATGGAACAGATTGCCTTCAGAAGTTTGGGGGGGGGGGCTTCATCACTGGAAACTTTCAAGAAGAGACTGGACTGCCATCTGTTAGAAATGGTGTAGGGCAGGGGTCCCCAACTCCCGGTCCATGGACCAGTACCAGACTGCAGCATGGCAGCAACCAGTCTGCACAAACAAGCAAAGCCCCATCCATAGGATGCAGGCAGCACACAAAACCACGCACCCTCCATGGAACCAGTCCCTAGTGCCCAAAAGGTTGGTGACCTCCGGTGTAGGGTCTTCTGCTTGGGTGAGGGGTTGGACTAGATGACCTACAAGTCCCTTCTAACTCTGTTAGTCTAAGAAAGGACTGCGTGAATGCCAATGGTGGGGTTTGCATTGCAACATTTCATTACTTGCCCCTTTTCCCTCCCCTCCAGCAAACCCCGATGTTTGAGTCTGTGATTCTCCACATCAATCACGTCGCCCCTAACTCAACCCTCCTCCTAGATTTAGGCTGCTGGAAATCTGGGCCAGGCAGAATCTGTCTCATTAGGAGGAGTTTGATGGCTGAGGCTCAAGATCAGAACAAAGATTTATGCTGAGGTTTAAGAACACCAGTCTGTCTGGCAGAGATACTGCTAAGATCTCGGCAGCTGACAGGGCCAGTGGATTGCCAGTCAAATATTGAACAAGGACATCAATGATGTTAGCCCTAAGTGAAAACAAACAACCAAGAAGGGGAAAAAAGAGAGCAGTTAATGGTCTTCTTGAGACATTCTCTTGGCACGGCAGGTTCTTGTGGTACCTGGCACAAATATTACTTATGTCAAAGTGAAGAACCGCTTAGCACAGCTGTCATTTTGCAACAGCTGTTCAGACAAATATTCCCTGTGTACAAATCAGCTCTACGAACTGAAAGCCTTTCTCCAGGGAGCTCAGAGGGAGAGGCAGCGAAGAAGAGGTGAAGTTTGCACGTCAGGAGATGGGCCCCTGAATGCATGAATAAAGAGATGTAGTGCAACCCAGGGGTTAGAGCACCGTGGGATATGGTGTTGGTCCATGGTTTGATCCAGAAGCTCAATGAATAGCGACTGTATTCACACTGTATATTTAACCAGGTCAGTTAAAAACATAGTCTATTCACAACACTGGGGAAGCTTGGATTGTCTTTTACACATGTATGATTTAGCCTTACTTACTTGCTTGCTTACTTACTTACTTACTTACTTACTTACTTACTTACTTACTTACTTACTTATTAACATACATTATCGGCTGCTGCTACTTGTAGCAGGGGTCTAGGTGGCCCCTAATAAAAATCAACCAAAGCCATTGTAGGCAAATCCTGATCCAGAGCAGGTTAATGGAGTTATGCAAACCCAACCCTTCATCTCTCAAATAGATTTACTTCATAAAACAGTTGGACAGCAGCACATTAGTAGGAAAGAATGAAGAGGTTTGAGAAGAAAGAGAGAAAGGGAGAAGAGGAGAAAGGAGAGGGGAAGCGGGGATGGGACAGGAGGAGAGGAGAGAGGAGATGGGAGAGAATGGAGGAGAGAGAAGAGAGGGGAGAGGAGAGAGACAGAAGGAGATAGAGGAGGGGAGAGGGAAGAGAGGCAATGGGTGGAGAGAGGAGAGAGAGGAGAAAGAGGAAAGGGGAGAGAGAGGAGGGGAGGGGAGGCAGGACGGGGAGAGGAAGAGGAAAAGGAAGAGGAAGAGATAAGGCAGGAAGGGGAAGGGGAAGAGAGAGGAGAGGAAAGAGATCAGGGAATGGGCTATTGCTCCACTCTGGCCAAAAGCGGTACAGAATATTCCTTTGAATGAATAGATCCAATGGTCCTTCACATGTTGCTGAATTACAATGTCCAGTATCCATTACCAGTGACCATAGTTAGAGGATTGCTGGCATTGTAAATTTAACAATCCATACAGCACCAGTAAGCTTTTTCTTTTCAGTGAATTAGGGATTGTTTGGTGACATGGAAGTGTTTCTGTAAATCGGAAGATATTTCTCCAAATTTGGAGGATCACAGGTTCATTGCCCATGGCAAAACGTATAGGATGAACAGGAGAATCCTTCAAATGAGTATAATTAGCCATGTTTGACTGGGTGTGTTCAACAACATTAAAAAACCAAGCCAAAAGTTTACATAAAGTTACTGTATGAGACCATAGTTACATTTTCTCCATCTACAGCTCTTCTTGCAGATCTCTTCTCCAGTGGAATATCAAACTACCATTAAAAGTCTTCTGGATACCTTCCTGTAGTTTTGGAGACTGCAGTGTAAAGAAATATGTCTTCTTCTAGCATATTTTTGTTTTGTTCATTGAATTTGTCAATTTGGTCAACAGCTATGGCATTTCCTGGTTAATCTCCCATCCAAATATTCACCAGCCTGGATGCTACTTATCTGTCCCAATACTGCCAAAATGTCAAATAATCTGTAAATTTGGGGGATGATTAAAGATTTTTAATTAATTCAGTTGCTTTAACTATTTACAATGAATGTTCTGTTGATATATAATCCTCTTATTGTCAAAGGCCATTTTACTATTATTTTTAATACTGTAAATCATTGCTTTTTTCACATAGCATACGTTCAATTCCTCATGAAATACATGTTTTCTCCCTGGAGGTCTCCAAACATAAACTAAAGGACCATCTGTTAGAGATGTTCTAGTAGATATAGCAGGGGAAGGGAGGGAGTTGGACTAGATGACCTTAAAGACCTCTTCACATTCTACAATTCTATGGTTAATAATTTTCTGTACCTTTTGTTTTTAGTGTTGTCACATCTATCCCTTAACTCCTGGGGATTATCTGGATTAGTTCCTGCCGGTTTCTTGACAACCTTTTTGGAAGTGATTTGTCCTTGCCATCTTTTTCCTAGGGCTCTGAGAGAAGGACTGGCCCAAAGCCACCCAACTGGCTTCATGCTTACAGCAGGACTAGAACTCACCATCTCCCATTTCCTACCCTGGAGGTTTTAACCTCTGAACCAAACTGGCTCTCTTGGTGTCTCCTACAAGCTTTAAATGTTTGCTTGAAGACTTGCTCTACTCAGGGGTCTTCAAACTCAGCCCTTTTATGACTTGTGGACTTCAACTCCCAGAATTCTTCAGACAGCATGCCTGGCTGAGGTATTCTGGGAGTTGAAGTCCACGAGTCACAAAAGGACCAAGTTTGAAGACCCCTGCTCTACCTTTTCAAGATGCAACCATCTTAGGATCATTCCCCCAAATTCTTAAATCACAAGATTAAAGCGATGAAGATTTGGAGCAAAGTGTGTTTAAATTTCACACATCCTCAAAAGTTCATGCCACAACATAACAGGAAAATCTTAATGGCAAGTTAGCCTCAGCTTTTCTCAGCTACATTAGGCTACACATATATTGGGCTAGTAGAAAGTCAAGGAAGATTTTAACATATTTTCCCAAATAATGCCCCTCAAATCTTTTGAAGCAGATTTAGCAGCTTCAAATCCCATCAAACCACACCTCTCCTTTCCCCACCTGAGAGTTGAAAGCTGAAAGTCAGAACTGAAGAGGTTTCTTGGATGAGAAGCAAAATGTTTTCAAGGAAAAAAAACCAAGAAAGTCCAGTTGCTTTTTGGGAAAGTACCTTTGGGACTGAAAGCAGACAGGTTTTGCTAGCAAAGGAGTGGACCAGCGGTGGCAAACTGCATCTCAGAGAAAGACAGCTTTCTCCACAAAGCTGCCATGGTGCTACACAGCGATAAGGAATGGGTCAATATAGTTTTCTAGAAGTTTTCCCCCCTCCCTTTTTCAGAAGGGAGAAGAAGATGAAGAAAGGTTAAATGTGAGCTACGGTATTATTGATTCATTTGCTCCCTCTCTTCCCCCACCCCTGGAGCCAGCTTGGAGGATAGATTGCAGCCCAAACTGACCAACTGACCACCAAGGGGACATTGGAGACCAGTCCACAGTTGCTGACCAATGGCTACCCGTGAGACTCGTTGCCTAGCAACCCATCTGGGAGAAGGGAAGAGGGGGAGAGATGGATTTTTCCAAATGCAGCAGCAACAGCCGCGCTGCCGGATCAATTCTGCAACATGGGCAACAGTGACCAAACCGAGTCATTTTTGCTTGGAGCACCTATTGATCTTGCTCTGCTATGGGCATTGAATGAGGTTTAATAAGCCCCCAGTAAGCAGAAACAAGGGCTTAAGTGATAGGTTTGCAGTCAAACATGAACTTATTTCTGTCTTCCCCCTCTTAGGAAGGAAGGAAGGAAAGAAGGAAGGAAGGAAGGAAGGAAGGAAGGAAGGAAGGATCATGTATGGCTGAAAAATGCAAGCTACTAAAAGGGGACTATATGAAACACAGCACAGAAGTTCCCATAGAACTATCAAATCTGCTTTACAAACATTTTAGTGACTTTTTGATGGCAGGACAGTCAGTTTGGTGTAATGGTTAAGGCAGACATGTCAAACACATGGCCCGGGGGCCGGATGTGGCCTGCAAAGTGGTTTCATGTGGCCCGCGAAGTCATCCTGGAAACAGTGAGGGAACGGCCCCCGCTGCCTTGGCCCTGGCCCAGGCCGGCCAGGAGGCTATGTACAATTTTGCGGTGGCCATCTATGCTGAAATGCAATTAGTTCCACAAGGCCGTCTGGAAACAGCGAGGAACCAGCCCCTGCTGTGTCAGCCCTGCCCCCTGGGTACATGCTGGAGAAGTGTCACCCTGTGTGAGGAATGAAAAAATGGACCATGCCTTGGTGCTTGCCCCGGTCCCACCCCCTTCTGCCAGAGACCCTCAGATCTGTCCCACTCTTGCCCAGGCCCCCACAGGTACCCTTGACACGAACGATGTAGAGCTGGCCATGCCCACCCAGTAGGCCACAGCCACTCCGGCCGCACCAACCCTGGCCACACACACACACACACACACACACACACACACACACACACGAGGGCAACCACAATCCTGATGCGGCCCTCAATGAAATTGAGTTTGACACTCCTGGGTTAAGGCATCCAACTAGAAACTGGGAAATTGTGAGGTCTACTCCCGCCTTAGATCCAAAGCTAGCTGGGTGACCTCAGAAGTCATTTTCCCTCGGCCCTGGTAAAGTGACAAACCAAACCACTTTTGAAAAGCTTTGCCAAAAAAAACGGCAAGGGCTTGTTCAGGGAATCCAAGAATCAGACAGCACTGAATGGAAGAAATTGTATATAATGGAAGAGATTATTTGTAATTCAGGGTTGAATTAGGGGGTCCTTGGTGCTCTCTGAGCTTGGTTGTTTTCGTGTAGATCAGCGGTTCTCAACCTTTTTTAGGTCGTGACCCCCGATCTGCTGCCTCCTGCGCCGCACATGCGCGGTGCTGCCCCCTGCGCCGGCCGAGGCGTAGGCCGCCGCCCATTCAGGGCGGTGGCAGGCAGGCCCAGGCGCTCCTGGGCGGCCGCGGCTGCGACGGCACAAGGCGACCACGGGCTGGGCCACCAGCTGGCCCAGCCCAAGGGAGGTAAGCCACCCGCCGGGCCCCACACGCACAAAAAACTCTCCCTGCGCCCGCCGCTGCCCCGCTAGCCTTGCCTTCGCTGCCACCTGTTCGGGGAGGCGGCAGGCAGGCCCAGGCACTCCTGGGCGGCCGCGGCAAGCAGCAGCAACAGCGCAGGGCGACCACCGGCTGGGCCACCAGCTGGCCCAGCCCAAGAGAGGTAAGCCACCTGCCGGGCCCCACGCGCACCAGCTGCCCTCCCTGCGCCCGCCGGCCTCCCACCTCCCACCCCTGGCCCTCTTTTACTTACATTTTTAGTAGTTGCTCAGCAGGGAGGGGTGGAAAGTTCCGGACCGCTCGCCTTCGCTGCAGACAACTTGCAGCACCGTTTGCAGACTGGGACTTTTGGCGGGCTCAGCAGGGCAGAGATAGCCTGGACAATTCCTATTGGCTTTTGAAAGCCAATAGAATTAGACTCTATTCAAGAGAGTCTATTCTATTGGCTTTCAAAAGCCAATAGAATAAGAGGGAGTAGCACAGCTAAGGAAAAGTGGAAAAAATGGCGTAGCACAGCTAAGGAAAAGGGGGAAAAAATGGCGGACTGTGTTGTTTGGTGACCCCTGTGAAATGGTCGTTCGACCCCAAATGGGGTCGCGACCCACAGGTTGAGAACCGCTGGTGTAGATGTTTCATTATCGAAGTAGGGAATATCATCAGCTAAAAGGGAGATGTTTCTCTTTTGTAGTTGATGTTATCTACTTTGGTAATGATGCTACCTAGATTCATAATGAAACATCTACAAGAAAACAACCCAGCTTAGGGAGGACCAAGGATCCCACAGAAATAGTATCTCTTTGCTGCCATCCATTGGCCATTTGGATCTTTGCAGACCAGATGTAATAGGGTAGCTTTACCTTTAAGAATGACTTCTGTAGGCAGGAACATATAGCAAGTGATGATCCTTCAAATACTGGAAAATGATATTGCAGGTATTTTGGTGAATCCCTTTGGGGTCCTCAGCACATGGTGATAGATTTCCAGAGGATCAGAACAGGCAGGATCTTCATCCAGATTCTGAGATGAATCCAGAGGTATGAATCGAAAGTTGGGGGATATACCAGCAAACAGAAGCAACAGTTATCAATCAGGTTGTGCAATCCTATGGATTGGATTTCAAAACCAGGCTTTGGACCAAGCAGGGAAGTGAGAAAATCTGTGTTTTACAATCCAAGTTATGGTGCCTTGGCCTGCATAGCTTGAGAAGTTAGGAAGCATGCCTTTAGTATCTGATTCCGTAATATTCAGTTCAGTTGTTGTCACCATGCAATGTCACTCAGCTATCTACAATTTTCCATGCATCTGAGGAAGGGGACTGTGGTCCATGAATGTTGAGATATTGACAAGCTTTCTTAAAGATTAAGGAATCACATTTTGTCATTTTGGCCTGGAACAGATAGTATAATTAACACAGTGGAAGTAGTTGTAACTTTCATCTTCCATCTTTGTGACTGAATTGTGCCATCGTTCCTGATACAGAAAATTGAAAAAACTGATCATAGAAGAAACAATGGCAGTTATTCCCTTTCTTTGTCCTTTCTGGAGCCAGGTTCACAGCATACATTCAAGCCCAAATAAGGAGGAATAGGAATAGAATAGAGCTGGAAAGGAGACCTTCTAGTCCAGCCCCCTGCTCAAGCAGGAGAACCTATACCATCTCGGACAAATTTAAATTTAAAATTTTTCAGTGATGGAGCGCCCACGATTTCTGGAGGAAAGCTCTTTCACTGGTTAATTGTCCTCATTGTCAGGAAGTTTCTCCTTAATTCCAAGTTGCTTCTCTCTTTGATCATTTTTCCAACCATTGTTTCTCGTCCTTCCCTCTGGTACTTTGGTGAATAATGTGACCCCCCCTCTTCTTTGTGGAACACTGCTATCATGTCTCCCCTATTTCTTCTTTTCTTTAGACTAGCCAAACCCAGGTCCCGTAACCATTCTTCGTACGTTTTAGTCTCCAGGCCTTTGATCATCTTAGTTGCTCTTTTCTGAATTTTTTCCAAAATCTAAACATCTTTTTTGTGGTATGGTGACCAAAATTGGCTGCAGTATTCCAGGTGTGGTCTTACTAGGGTTTTATAAAGTGGTACTAATACTTCACGTGATCTTGATTCTACGCCTCTGTTTATACAACCCAGGATTGTATTAGCTTTTTTGGTTGCTGCTACACACTGCTGGCTCATAGTCAAGTGATCGTCCATTAGGACCCCAAGGTCCCTCTCACAGTTACTGTTTTTGAGCCAGGTCTCGGCCAATCTGTATTTGTTACCTTTGATTTTTCTTGCCTAAATGTAAAACTTTGCTTTTCTCCACATTTTGTTGGATAGGGCCCATTGTTCAAGTTTGTCAAGATCTCTTTGGATCCTGAGTTTGTCTTCTGGGGTGTTGGTTACTTCTGTCAGTTTGGTGTCATCTGCAAATTTGATGAGTTCCCCTTCAATTCCCTCATCTAAGTCATTTATGAAGATATTAAAGACTAGTGGGCCTAAGACGGAACCTTGTTGTACCCCGCTGCTTACTTCTCTCCATGTGGATGTAGTGCCATTGAGGACTACTTGTTGAGTACGGTTTGCCAGCCAGCTACAGATCCATCTGGTGGTGATGTTGTCTATTCCACCTTTTTCTTGTTTACCAAGGAGTAGTGGTCTACTTTATCAAATGCCTTACTGAAATCTAAGTTAACTGTACTACATCCACAGCCTTTCGCTAGTCTACTAGTTTAGTCACTTTATCAAAGAATGAAATAAGATTGATTTGGCATGATCTGTTTTTAACAAACCCATGCTGGCTATTAGTTATAAATTTGTTTGCTTCTAGGTAGCTGTTCGCAGATCTGTTTTTTGATTATCTTTTCTAGGATCTTCCCAGGTATTGATGTTAAACTGATTGGTCTGTAGTTTCCTGGGTCCGTTTTTCCCCCTTTCTTGAAGATGGGAACCACATTGACCCTCAGATACTTCTCCAGTGCTCCAGGATTTATGAAAGATGTGGCGCAATTGTTCTGAGATAACATCTGCCAGCTCCTTCAGAACTCTGGGATGCAATCTGTCAATCCCCGATGATTTATATTCATCAAGGTTGGATAGGTGTTCTCTTACCATTTTCTTGCTGATTTTAATTTTTGTTTCTAATTTGTCTTTTGCAGTGGTTTTGGGGGTATGCTGGGCTATAGTTTCTTTCTGTGTGAAGACTGATGCAAAGTATGAGTTAAGCAGTTCTGCTTTCTCCCTATTGCTGGTTATTTCCTTGCCATCTTCTGTCTTTAGTGGACCTATAGTTTCCTTGACTTTTTTTCTTGTTGTTAATGTGTCGGAAGAAACTTTTTTTTATTATCCTTGATTTCTGTTGCAAGTCTTTGTTTGTTCTGAGCCTTTGCTTTCCTGACTTCATCTTTGCATGTTCTGGCTGTCTGCTGATAATCGGCCTTAGTTATATGGCCCTCTTTCCATTTTTTGTATTTGTCCTTTTTGTCTTTCAGTTTGTCAGAGAGATCTTTGTGCAGCCATGCTGCTTTCTTGTTGAATTTCTTCTTTTTCTTTTTCAGTGGGGTTGCGTTGGTCTGGGCTTTTATGATCGCATTTTTCAGAGTTTCCCACGCTTCTTGGGTTGTTTTTCTCTTTAGGATTTTCATCCATGGGATCTTTCCTAGGTTCTCTCTAAGTTTGCTTGAGTTTCTTAAAGTCAGCTCTTTTGAAGTTTAAGACACTGGTTGGATTGTTTTCTATTGCTAGTGTTTGCATTATATTATGTGGCTGGCAGATTCTCTGTGAGACTTTGAGGCATTCCTTAGAAGTTTGAGAGATAGAATAAGGAATGAAGAGGCAGTCTTTGGGCTTAACTCTAAATATTTTACTGATGGATTTAAAAGCTGACTGGCCTTCTTCTCTGAGTTCAAGAACTGCAGCTGAGAAGCAGCTGGCTAAGTTGGGGGGCAGGCTAACATACAAAGACTTGGGGAAAATCACAGCATCTCTCTTTTTGTCTCCCAGCCCATCTACATATGCCATATGAAGAAGCTGCCCTCTGCTTTGTGGTAGGGAGAAATTTAACATTCCCTCTTACAAGCTTCATCTCCAAGCAAGGTATGCTTCTCCCCCCCCCAAGCAATTACTTTTTCTCCTATGGAAATGCACGTCAATTTAATCAGTCAGCTGATTAATTGATTAAAAGCTCATATGATTAATCGGCTCCCCTAGGTAAAACTAGCCCAAATGTCTCCCTGGCATTTCGTGTTTCTGCTTCCCAAAACACTTTCCTTCCCTCCCTCTCATAGCAACAGCCACAGATCATAATCTGATTTAATATTGGGAAAAAAAAGTCAACAGCTTCCCCCCCCACTTATTTAGTAAGGAGTCCATCAAGCACATCTCCTGGTTAAAAGAAAAAAGACAAGCAAGAAAAGCAAAGCAAAGAGAATTAAGAAAGGAAGAAGACATAAACAGAGTACAAGTGTAAAGGAGGAGAAATCTGGGCCGAAGATAGCGATGCTTGTCCCAACAATGGCTGGTTTTGTTTTCCTCTGTATCTTTCCTGCATTTGAAAGTCATATCTGAATGCTTTGCAGTTTAATCTTTATTACCCAAGAGGCCCTGGAACTGAGGCAAAGGCGTGGGGGAGGGGGATAACAATCAAATCAATACTGTAGTATGAATTTACTCCCTAGGGGTTCTGGGCACCAGTATTCTCCTTTCCCTTCTATTAAAGAGATAACATCAATTTAAATGTGAGATGTGTTAATTGCCACCATTAAATGGTTGACTCCCCCCCCACTTGGTGGCTATCACTCTTCCTTATGAAAGGGGGAAGGGATCCTCATTAAAAACAATAACAACAACACTGACCGACTTTGCCCAACCCATCCCCTTATTTCAATTAGTTTTTCTAAGCCATAGAAATAAGACTTTTTAAAATTATCCAGGGAAGACATAAGCTATAATTGGGAACAGGTTTTCTATCTAAGGAGTGACTGTGGTTAAGCGTTGATATGCAGGATGTATTTTCAGTCAAAAAAGATCCTGTAGTGATTTGTATATGATCTATGGGTAGATTCAGGCATCATGTGAAGCCATGGACTGCTTAAGCCAAGTAAAGGGCTAATAATAATAATAATAATAATAATAATAATAATAATAATAATAATAATAATAATAATAATAATAATAATAATAATAATAATAAAGTTGGAAGGGACCTTGGAGCTCATCTAGTCCAACCCCCTGCTCAGGCAGGAAACCCTATACCATTTCAGACAAATGGCTGTCCAGTCTCTTCTTAAAAACTTCCCGTGTTGAAGCATTCACCACTTCTGGAGGCAGGTTGTTCCACTGGTTAATTGTTCTAACTGTCAGGAAGTTTCTCCTTAGTTCTAGGTTGCTTCTCTCCTTGATCAGTTTCCATCCGTTGCTTCTTGTCCTGCCTTCAGGCGCCTTGGAAAATAGCTTGACTCCCTCTTCTTTGTGGCAGCCTCTGAGATACTGGAATACAACGTGTTATGGGTTACAATAAAAAAGGCCCAACACAAGAGAAGAGCTGAGCAGACAAAAATTATTTTAGCTGTAAAGGTTTACATGACCTTAAGCGGAAACAAAGAGACACAAAAAAAAAGGATTCTGCCTCTTTGCTGCCATCTACTGGTGAGTCATATTTTGAAGTCCAGATATGTTATTAAATAGAGAGAAAGGGTAAAAAGGTCATGACACCAAGAGATGAAGAAAGAAAGGGAAATCAAACTGACAGGATGGAAGTTCAAAAGGAATGTTAGAAAGTATTATTTCATACAAAGAGTAATGAAAGCTTGGAACCAATTCCCAGCGGAGATAGTGTGTCAATCATCAGTAATTTCAACATGCTTGAGATATCCAATATCCAACAAAGTTAAAAAATATATAAATAAAAAAATAAAGTAATAAAAATAAATACATACATTTTTTTTTTAAAAATGGACCACTAGAATTTTTTTCAGTCGGTTTTCTATGTTTTTATACTAGAAATTTTTTTTTTAATTTCCTCAAATCTCACAAAATATTGAAACCTCATTTTGGTGAGTTGCACAGAGTCTTACAAGAGGATCAGATCTCATATGCTGATCAGTATCTTGTGGGATTTTACGAGACTGGTAGTTTTGAGTATGATATGATGGGTGTTCAGCATCTTTACTTTTTAAATAAATGGGTTGTGTTGAGGACTCATCTCAGGCATTTTTTCGAAGTAGAGAAAAAGATGTTTTGGATGGAGTCACTGTTCCTTTATGGACAGTCTTTCTGGTATCTACAACCATCCATATGGAACTGGTGGAGAAAATTACAAGGATGAAGTTAGTTCTAGAAAAAATAGGGATATTGCAGACATGGTATTGTTCACAATGCACCTGTTCTTTCATCTTCTCTCTTTAATTTTGTCTTATTTTTCTTTTACCTATACCACATTGGAAAATAAATATATTTTGTTCCATTATAAATCAGCAATTTGTCAGAAAATGACAGATAAAAATAATGGCAGCTTCTCTCCCACCTGTAGAACTTACACACACAAAGAAAATTTTCTGAATTCTGGCAAATTAATGTCTTCATCTCATCTTATGTATTAATAAGAACTCATAAAATCAGTTAATAAGAAGTTATTCCTGACTTCCGGTCCTATGCAGCAGTGCAGCAGTCGAGGGGTTCTGGGCTCCGTGCCCTTTGGCTGAGTTTCCTCCTGTTAGGGGACCCTAAATGGGCCAGAAGCTGCCCCGAAGAGGCAGAAAAGAAGGAAGTAAGTCCCGGGGACCTCGGAGAGACGGCGATCGACCCGATTGGTCCATGAGAAGTCTTTCAGAGAAAGGCTAGCCTAACTTCAGAGTCTAGCCCAAGCTGCAAGCAACTGAAGTCAAAAGCACTATTTTAAGCTGATTATAAACAGTGTGTTTGAATCTGGGTAAGAACATCGATTTTCTCTATCCTATTTATCAACTTTCCTGAAGAAAAAAAAATCCCAAGAAGCAAAAAATCTCCGAAAGTGAATGAGAGGGATTTTTGCCCCACCCTTTTACTAATGGAAGCAGCAAATTAAACCTTTTATGGAGGACCAAAACATATTGAAATGAAATGACCATAAAACCTAAATTTGAATAAGTTTGAAATTACTGAATGATTAAGATTCTCATTTTAAAGGCAATTTGTTCATTTTGAAAATTTGAAAAATAAACCAGTGCTGACATCTAGTGGTGGATGAAGACTATGACAGCTATGGCTTTCATACAGGACTTGGCAAAATTTGGAAAAAACTAATCTCTACTTGTTACCTTCAAAGCTCTAACAATAGAGCTTTGTGACAAAAAAGAAAAGAATCTGGACTGCAGACAAAGTGAGACTTACAAACTTGAGGGAACAAAATATTTTTTTTTAACTTTCTGGATTACAAGTATCTATTTAACTCTGACCCCAAAGCTATCTGTAGAGAAAGGAAAATTGGGATTCTTGGTCATCATGGAAAATCAGAGATTTATAGAAAGAACCTATCAAGAAAAAAATAAATACTTTTCAAGAGGAGATATATGATATGTTGCAACTAATTCAAATAACAATGATTTCAAACCACAAAGAAATCCAAAATAACTTTAAAAATATAAACCAGTTCATCTCCAATTTAACTTTACAACAACAAAAAATCCCAGGAAACAACAACAGAGAAGGAACAGATAAAACAGACAACTGAATACAAATTTGAGAATAGAGACTTAAAGATGGAACTTAACAAAACAAAGAAGTATGATTTAAGTGGGAAAAAATTTACAAGAAATACTGGATTTGGAAAAGACAATTTATACTTTGACACCACAAAGCAAATTTGAGGATAAGAAAAAAGATTGGATAAAATGGTCTGCAGAGATGCCAGGAAAAACACTAGAACTGGAAAGACAAAAAATGAGAAGTAGAAGCAGAGAGAAAAAGAAAGAAAAAGATTTTCAACAAAAATGAATGGGCAAATGCCTCTCACAAAGATATTGTACTTGACTTACCTTTTATATCTACAGTAACACCTACAAGAATATGGAAAGATTCTTTGATTCAGCAGAACATATTGATTAAGAAAGATACTGGGCAAAAGGAAAAGGCTAAAGTGAAAATTAAAAAAATAGACTATGAGGCCTATCAGTGAGAATATTTAAAAAGGAAACACCTGTTCGAATATGGTTAAAGAAATAGAAAAATTTTGGATATGAATTTGACTTTAAGAGGGAAGAGCTCCTCAAGTAATATAGTATTTTCTTTTTCTTCTTTTTTATTTTATTTCTTGATATGAGTAATATAAAAGAGTTGGAATGGCTTATATAAAGGAAATGTTTTAAATATCTAAAGGTGATTGACTTTAAGAAAATTACAATGGATTAAAAAATGTTTGAATAAGAGTTAAAAGACTAGAGGACTAGATTTATTAAATGGAATATTTAAAGATTAAATATATTTTTAATTATGGTAAAAAAGAACAAATTTTTTTGGGAAATAAGTATGTATTAGCTTATAGGAAATAGGGATTTTAAGTAGCATACTATCTTTTTATTTTTTTATAATAATAATAAAGTTGGAAGGGACCTTGGAGGTCATCTAGTCCAATCCTGCTCAGGCAGGAAACCCTATACCATTTCAGACAAATGGCTGTCCAGTCTCTTCTTAAAAACTTCCAGTGTTTGAGCATTCACCACTTCTGGAGGCAGGTTGTTCCACTGGTTAATTGTTCTGACTGTCAGGAAGCTTCTCCTTAGTTCCAGGTTGCTTCTCTCTTTGATTAGTTTTCACCCGTTGCTTCTTGTCCTGCCTTCAGGCACCTTGGAAAATAGCTTGACTCCCTCTTCTTTGTGGCAGCCCTTGGGATATTGGAATATCTTATTCTTATTCTTCTTTTTTCTTTTTTTAGTTTAATTTATTCCTTAAGAAAGGTAAAAGTATTGGGTTGGCTTACATGAGAAAAAATAGACTTAAATATTTAAATGTAATTAACTTTGAGAAAATCTTAACCAGTAAGAATGTTTTGAACATTGTGGGAAAAACAAATGTAAACAAGAACTGTAAACAGGATCTATAATGAAACAACCAGAATGACTAGGTAGAAAAGGAATATTATATTGATGTGATTATTATCTGTAGAAACATTAGAAAACTTTTATATTCAATCGTCATTCATTAAAACAACAAGAATTGTATTAACTTAAGGTTGGTAAAAGAGAACATTATGGGAAAAAGAGGAAATCAAGTAAAGGATTATAGATTATAGAAATCAACTGTTAGTGAATGTTTCTTAAATGTAAACTCAGACAACACACTGTTTACCGAATATTAAGGTGATTGTGTTAAAAAATTAATAAAACATATATATATATATTTTTAAAGAAGTTATTCCTGTGAATGAGGTTTTTTTTTTCCCTTCAAGCTCTTACAAGAATTCCTGGTTCTTATTGTTCAAATCAAACGGGAATTGCTATGTTTCATTCTCTTACAATTTGTATGTCTGTCTGCTTAAAAAGAATGGCAATGTGTTCAAAACAACTTAGCATCAGTTAAGTGTGCATAAGAATGAAGCCAATATCTCTTCTCATATTTCTTTTCCCCTCTATTTCCCCTTTTTCCTCTATTGTATTTAGATTTAAATTAATCCATGTTCTGGGATTACACAATATATTGAACTGAATCAATGCACTAACTCAGTGTTTCTGAACCTTAGCAACTTTAAGATATCTAGACTTCAAGTCCCAGAATTCCCCAGTCAGCCTGAACGAACTAAACTGACTGGGTTCATATAATGTGCTAAGTCTTCCTACCCCTTTCCTATCCCTCTTCTTCCCACCTTTCTAATATTCCGAGACACAAACATTAAAACTGGACCTTAGCCATAAAAGCAAGCTTAGCCATGAGATCTTTAATTACCCTGGTTCAGCATGTTTGTTGTTTGTTTATCAAATTTATTTGCTGCTCGCCTTGTATTGAAATGTTGTTGTACAAATCAAGTTAGCGAAGCTATGCCTGAAATTTAGGTATTTCCTGAAACACCTTGGGAGAGCATTCCTCCTTTATGACTCCCAGATCTAGGATTTCTGTTTCTGATTCAACAACCTCACATTTCACTGCTCCTGGACCTGTTTGGCTGCTATCCGCCTACCTGCATTTAACAAAGAGAAGGACGAGGGGGGACATGATAGTAGTGTTCCAATATCTCAGTTGCTGTCACAAAGAAGAAGGAGTCAAGCTATTCTCCAAAGTGCCTGAAGGCAGGACAAGAAGCAACGGATGGAAACTAACCAAAGAGAGAAGCAACCTAGAACTAAGGAGAAACTTCCTGACAGTTAGAACAATTAGTCAGTGGAACAATCTGCCTCCAGAAGCGGTGAATGCTCCAACACTGGAAGTTTTTAAGAAGAAACTGGACAGCCATTTGTCCGAAATGGTATAGGGTTTCCTGCCTGAGCAGGGGTTGGACTAGATGACCTCCAAGGTCCCTTCCAACTTTATCATTATTATTATTATTGTTTGTGGTGGACCTGCTCTGTAGGGCCTCACCCTTCCCTGGGCCTGTCTAAAACCCAGTCTCTAATTCTTTCCACCTGGAAAGAACATGGAAGAACATCCTGTGATCTTCTGATTTGTCCCTGGCCATAATCACCACCACCCAACCAATACAAAGGGACAGCTTGGTTCGTGACAACCCATCCATCCACCCACCGCAAACTGTTTTCCACCCGCTGCCCCCCAACCCAGTGCCTCTTCTCATTCCCAGCTGTCCCCACGATGCAGCACTGCGGCAGGAGCTCACACTGGTAAAACCGATCGAGGTGAAATGGTTGATCAATAGGCATATTGAGCGCCTCTTCAGGCTACGGTGCTTTTTTGAGGATTCAGAACAAGCCTCCAGTCGCAGCCTCAAAGATGCCCCCCAAGGCCAATCAAAAAGAGCACAGCAGGACCAAGATGACTTTTCAAATAGCCCTGCTGGATCAAACCAAAGACTATATAATCCAACACGAAGCTGTCCCCCACCGTGGCCAACCAAGTGGTTCCAGGAAACTTACAAGCCAAAAATGAAAAGAATATTTTATTTATTTATTTATTTATTTATTTATTTGACTTATATGCCGCCCTTCTCCCCAGACTAGCTCAGAGGTGCAACTAATCCCAGTCAATGTACTCCCATCTCTTGCTGCTGGCATCTAACAAAGGCATTTAGGGGTACACTGCATCTAAACATGGGGTTCCAGTCAGCTGTTCTGGTTGGTGGATTTATGCTTTGGGATTTGTCTAAGTTGCTTGTGAAACTTTCTCACTGAACAGTGTTGCCACTCATTGATAAAGCCTGTTCCATGATGGTCTGCAACAAACTAAGGAGAAATTTCCTGACAGCTAATCAGTGGAACAGCTTGCCTCTAGAAGTTCTGGGTGCTCCATCCCTAGAGGTTTTCAAGAAGAGGCTGGAAAACCATTTGTCCAGAATGGTATAAGTCTCCTGCTTGAACAGGGGGGTTGGACTAGAAGACCTCCAAGGTCCCTTCCAACAGTATTGTTCTAGGTTTGGTGAAGTTCATCTTTCAGTCTTTATGGAATCTATTGTTTTTCTTTTTCATAAGGAAATCTCAAATCCTCTATCATTTTTCTTTCTTAACTCTATCCATCTCTGGCTCTGTAAGAACTTTGTGGTCTGGAGCCACAAATGTAATGTAAACTGTTTTCTTTACTTTTTTAGGTGCCCAAAGTGGTTCCGCTCAGTTTGAAGAAAGGATGTCCCCTGCCATTAAAATTAGCTATCAGTTGCCCTTTTTGATGCTTGGCTGATAAAATTGTCAGATTGTTGTCTCTAAAATCAAGTGCTATATTCTGTATACATTTCTAAAATCCTAGTGAGGAAAAAATTGTGTACGTCACTGAGTCCCTTCTGCTCATCTCCATTAGATGGTTGCCCAGAGTTCATCCATCCATTCAAGCTGCTCTTACCATTGAAGGAAGCCTTTCTTAAGATTCAGCTGGCACCTGTCTTCTTGCAATTTAAGAATATTGCTTTATTCTAGGTTCTCCAGATAGAGAAGAGGCATGGTCTTTTTTTTAAGGAGACATTTCTTCAGATATATAAGGACTACCCAGATCTGTTCCCTTTTTCTTCTTACTTAGTGAATGGACTGTACTATAGAGTGGACACAAGACTCGAGAAGAAAGTTCTAATCTGTGCTCAGCTCCTTTCCCACTTCCTCTCTTTGACTCCTTGCTGGAGTGTTTGGTGATTTCCATTCATCCATTGAATTTGCACAGGTTGCTCAACCTGGTTATTGTATCAACCATTTCTCAAGCTCACACAATGCACTAAACCAGAGGTCTTCACACTTGGCCCTTTTATGACTTGTGGACTTCAACTCACAGAATTCCTCAGCCAGACATGCTGGCTGAGGAATTCTGAGAGTTGAAGTCCACAAGTCATAAAAAGGCCAAGTTTGAAGACCCCTGCATTAAACCATAAACTCATCCACTTGTTGCGATGGGCAGGCCATAGAGAATAACTGACTGACCAACTACTGACTGAACTGAATTCACACCAGCTCTTAAAAAAAATAACAAAGGTTAGAATTCACAACAGTTTGCTTGAATGGCAAAGGCAGCTGCTAGAGTATTAGATCCATGCAAGCCATTTCTAGTTGTCAACTTTTTACAAGAGAACTTGCTAATAACAATGGATGACTCAGACAAATAGAATTATTCATTTAAATGTATACATTTCTTTTTATTTGGGCACAACAATCCCAACACCAAGGGAGGAGGACTCTGTGGAGCCTCAATGATATCCTATATCTACAAGTGATGGACTGACAGGATAGAAATAGAAATAAACGAAATAGGAATAGAAAAAAGAGAAAGAATAGAATAGAACAGAACAGAACAGAACGGAACGGAATGGAACGGAGTGGAGTGGAGTGGAGTGGAATAGGATAGGACAGGACAGGACAGGACAGGACAGGACAGGACAGGACAGGACAGGACAGGACAGAACAGAACAGAATAGAATAATAGAGTTAGAAGGGGTGAAGAAGAGAGGGGATCAAAGATTCAGATTTTAAGAGAAACTCAGAAATTCTTGGGAATGACAAAAGAATCACTTTGATCATTTCCTCCACCAAAGTCAGAATCCATTCCTGAACTTTGAACAGAAAAGCTGAGGACTATTATGGCTTCCTAGAACATTCCCAAGCAATATAGGATTATAGACCAAAGTCTCTCTTAACTATTAAAGATATCCAAGAATCATTTAAAACAGAAAGTCTTCTTAATATTTGGAAACCATGTTATTCCCAATATGTAATAATACACGCAGTCATACAGCAACAATCTACCAATGTCTAAACATACTTTTCACTTGTAATTTTCATAATTAAAATCTTTCCCATGCAGAAATATGAAGTTGCTTTATGCCTGATAGATGAATGCATATATGAATATAGGATAACATTTTCATAACAGCTTCATCTGTGAATTTCTTGGAGCAAAGGTAGTTCAGTTCTATTGTACATACCTTGAAGTCAGCTTCTCTGGGCTTTGAGGAATTAAAACTAAAGTACTAATCAAATTTTCTGCAGATGTTTCACTTTCTGTCTCCATGAGGGTTCCTTAGTTGCAGAAGGAAATCCAATTAGTACCTCAGTATTAATCCCCTGGAGTCTAGAGAACTTGACCACAAGGTATAATTTCCTGCATTTACAGAAAATTACCATGTTTTCCAAAAAAATAAAAAAATAAAATGCCAGCACTCTTAACATATATTTCTAGCCCACATCATCTCCCATTCATCTTATATGCAGTTTTTCCCCAAGTATGTCCCAAGGGCGCTTTTTCAAGAGGCAACTGGACTTTCTTGTTTTCCCTTGATGTTTCATTTCTCATCCAAGAATTCTTCCATTCTGAAGTGAGAACCGAAGAAGATTCTTGAATGAGAAGTGAAATGTCTTCAAGGAAAAAACAAAGAATGTCCAGTTGCCTCTTGAAAAACCTCCTTTGGGACAACCATGACCTGGATCAGGGCTTTTCAAACTTTTCACCCATTGTATCACTTTTAGGATATGGCAACATCTGAGTATCACCAGTCCCCCAGCAAGGTGTCAAAATCTTGATGACCAAAAAAAAAAAAAAAAGGAAAAAAGTGATAAACAGGTAGTCCTCGGCTTACAACAGTTCGCTTAGTGACTGTTCTAAGTTACAATGGCACTGAAAAAAGTGCTCCCCAAGCCACAGCTGAACAAGACACCTGCCTGCCCGCTCGGCAGTGCTCTTCCTCCTGTCCGAGGTTTTCATTGTTGTGAGCATTTCTGTTGAGGATTGGCAGAGGGGGTGGGGTGGGGGTGTTTAGTTTTTATTTCCCCCATCTGCTGGGTGGTTGCAGCAGGTTTTGGTCACTTCACATGACTCTGGGACACTGTGACCGTCATAAATATGAATCAGTTGCCAAGCATCTGAATGTAAATCACAAGACCCTGAAGATGCTGCAACATTCCAGCTGATTGGCGCTTCTTCTATGCTCAGAAGTGCCAGGATCAGTGCCGCTTTCCAGCTGATTGGTGCTTCTTCAGGGCTCAGCTGGAGCCTGGCACTGATCCTGGCGCTTCCACTGAGCCCTGACAGTCCTGAAGAAGTGCCGATCAGCTGGAAAGCGGCCCTGATCCTGGTGCTTCCGCTGAGCCCTGACAGTCCTGCAGCTCCAGCCATCTCTCGCTAAGACTTGTGCAGTGCTGCCACCGGTTCAACTCATTCCCCTCTCCCACTACAACTTTTCTAGGATGGTCGCGTACCACCTGCCAGGTGCCAATGTACCACAGGTGATACCCATACCACTGGTTGAAAAGCCCTGACCTGGATGATTCAGAACCTCCATAGACATTTTCCTCAAGTGTATTTCTGTCTCTGAAATTTTCCTAAGGTGCATGTTCTTGCGAACCAAAAGATCTCCTTCAAAATTTAGAGGTATGTTTTGAAGGATAACAGTGTTTGCTACATTGCTAAATATGAATGGAGTTAATTGAAAGTAACAGTGCGGACTAAATAAAACTCCACCCACCCTATTTATGCCATATACAACTATCAATATCACGTGAAGTGTTAATATCACTTTATAAAGCCTTGGTAAGGCCACACTTGGAATATTGCATCCAGTTTTGGTCACCACAATGTAAAAAAGATGTTGAGATTCTACAAAGAGTGCAGAGAAGAGCAACAAAAATGATCAGAGGACTGGAGGCTAAAACGTATGAGGAACATTTGTGGAAATTGGGTATGTCTAGTTTAATGAAAAGAAGGACTAGGGGTGTCATGGTAGCAGTCTTCAATATCTAAGAGGTTGCCATAAAGAAGAGGGGGTCAAGCTATTCTCCAAAGCACCTGAAGGCAAGACCAGAAGCAATGGATGGAAACAAATCAAGGAGAGAAGCAACCTAGAACTCAGGAGAAATTTCGTGACAATGAGAACAATTAATCAATGGAACAACCTGCCTCCAGAAGTTGTGGGTACTCCAACACTGGAGGTTTTTAAGAAGAGACTGGACAACCATTTGTCTGAAATGGTATAGGGTTTCCTACCTGAGCAGGGGGTTGGACTAGATGACCTCCAAGGTCCCTTCCAACTCTGTTATCTCTCTTATTCTGTAGCTAATAATATAACTACACTGACCAGCATTCTATCACTGAACTGTAATTCAATGTAATTCATTCATACTCAGAGAGATCATCAAAAGCTTTCCTTGTGAAATGAAAAAAGTGTTCCCATTCCCCGGATGATACCAAAGCAAGACTGAGAGCTGCACAGGCAAAAACTGCTCAGATGGTGTTGAGTCCAGACTGATCAATGGAGGCAGAATAAGAGTGAAAGCTTTGATGTGTGTCCATAACAATAGTTGCCCATCCTCACTGACACAGCAGGAGCAGGAGATAGAAGAGGGAGGATAAAAGGGAAAGAAGAGTGTTTGACAGCCACCTGGTTTATATTTAGGATGACAAGTATGAAAGCTGCTCCAGGCTGTAAGTCGCCAGTAAGTGTGAAATCGATCTAGCAATTATTGTAAATATAGAGTGGAATTTTGAGGGGCTGCGAAGAATCTAAATGCTTTTAAAGCCAATTTTTTAAGACATGGGGAGAAAGGATGGCTAAAATTTTATAAGGCAAAAAAAAATATCTCCTGGCCTTTTGTAGTTATAGCTAAGTGCAGTGTTTAAACACAGGTCTCTTTGATAGCTATGCATATTTAGTCTTTGATGACAAAATTAGTAAATATTCAGGCATGGTTCATACAGAAAGCTATGATGGGGGAAGAGGCAGGAAAAAAGAAAGAATAAGCCTTTCTTGAACAGAATGAGGGCACGAAGGAGACCTATCTATGCAAGTAACCTCAAATCAGGCTGGAAAATTCCCTTTTCATAATTAATAAATGTAGAATATTGCTATTCATTAATGCAGCCGTGAAGAAAATATTGATTTCTGGCTAGGCTGCGTGTTTGGGTGTGTGTGTGTGTGTGTGTAGCTTATATTTTTATGCCCCTCTTAGAATCAGATCTCTCTAGGGAACTCATTTAAAAACAAGAGAACCCTAGGAATTTGCAAAGGCGTCAGAAGAAGGCGTTAAAAAAATTGGTCAGAGGGGAGACGGGAGCAATGTATTTTAAACTGGAATACAGGGCTGGAGAAAGAAATACCACCTTGAAGCACAAGTAATCCGGCTCAGCTGTTATTTAAATATTTGATTAATAATAGATTAGAGTGAGCCGGAAGAAAATTTATACCAGTTATTTTAAAGAGACAAGAGGCAAGACAAGTTGTGGAAAGAGGAATAGAAAATTTCAAGAAATGTCCCCAGCATCACGATCACAATCCCCCCCCCCGGGTACAAGGGCCATTTTGAAAGTCTGTTAGCCAGAGTTGGCAGTGAAATTTTCACCAGAATTGAATTTTCAAGGGAAATTTGAGGAGTTTTTCAAAACAAATTGCAAGCAAAATAAATTGAGAGGACTCAAGCATACGAGACAATATTTCAGTGGTTCAAAAATATATCCCAGGAATCTTCTGTCACTCCTGCATCGGAAACATTTTAGCTTCAGTAAATTTTGCAGGATTATTCTTTTCTTTCTTATTTCTTAATTGGATTTCTATGCCGCCCTATTCCAGAAACTCAGGGCGGCTCACAACATGGATAGAAATCCAACATTAAAACACATTATAAAAAACCCCTCAATCAAAAACCAATCATCCAAACAGACATGCAACAAACATACACTGGCTGGGGCAAGGTATTAACTGCCCCAGGCCTGTCGGCAAAGATGTGTCTTCAGTAATTTGCGAAAGGTGGAGAGGGTGGGGGCAATACGGATCTCTGGGGGGAGTTGATTCCAGAGGGCCGGGGCCGCAACAGAGAAGGCTCTTCCCCTAGGCCCCGCCAGGCGACACTGTCTAGCTGACAGGACCTGGAGAAGGCCGACTCTGTGGGCCCTAACCGGTCGCTGGGTTTCATGGGGCAGCAGACGGTCCCGTAAGTGCTATGTTTCATAGTGTCCAAAGAATGTTCTGGTTTGATCCTATGCCATTCTCAGAAAACATGGATCTAGGATAAGATGTTGTATTGTCCTTATTGTGAAATATTCATTCCTTTTCTAAACCTACTACACATAGTCCTTGACTTACAAACCTAACATTTTTCTTGCTATTACTATTTCTTGCTATTACTTTTTTGCCATAGTTGTTAAGTGAATCACTGGAGTTATTAAGTTAGTTACATGATTGTTAAGTGAATCTGGCTTCCCCATTGACTTTGTTTATCAGAAGATAACAAAAAGTGATCACATGATCCTGGGGTACTGCAATGATCATAAATACATGCCAGTTGCTAAGCATCTGAATTTTGATCATGTGAGCATGGGGATGCTGCAAGTTGGGCTGAGAGAGAGTGACTGGCCCAAAGTCATCCAACCCTCTTTCATGTCTAAGGTAGGATCAGAACTCATAGTCTCCTGGTGATTGGCCCAAAGTCACCCTGTCACTTTTTCATGCTTAAGACAGGACTAGAACTCATAGTCTCCTGGTTTCTAGGACAGCAGCTTAGCCACGATGCCAGACTGACAATTAAAGCACTGCCACACTCTCACATTTTGAGTCTCAACTGTGGCCAATTTTATCATGCTCTGGAGCTCACCTTCAGCCGCACAATTTTCTTTGGAACGAAGTTAGTGCTCCCCTCCCTCCCTCTTTCCACCCCCATTCTCTACTTCTTGGTCAACCTTCCTTCAGCAGATCCGTGCAGATCAATGCAAAATTAATTAGAGTAATCAACTCAGCCGTATTGCAGAGATCATACACACGGGCTTCTCAGTGACTAATTGGTGATAACTGACAGGTGACGTCCCAAGTGTCTTAGAAGTATTAACACCCCCTCTTCTCTTCCCAGATTAATTATCTTTTTCCACCCACCACTCAATCAACCCCTTGGTTGCAGAGAAGGAGAACTGAGTTCAGCTAAGTGGTAAGAAAAGTAAGGTTTTACACTTAGGCATGAAAAGACCAAATGCACAGGTACAGAAGAGGTGGTACCTGGCTCAACAGCAGTATCTGTGAGAGGGATCTAGGAGTCCTAGTAAACAGCTAAAGTATGAGCCAGCAGTGTGCTTCAGCTGTTAAAAGGGCCAATGCAGTTCTAGGCTGCATGAACAGAGGGATAGTATCAAGAACATGTGAAGTGTTAGTACTGCTTTATACTGCATTAATAAGACCACACTTGGAATATGGTATTCAGTTTTGGTCACCATGATACAAAAAGGATATTGAGACTGTAGAAAGTGCAGAGAAAAGCAATATAGATGTTTAGAAGACTGGAGGCTAAAATATACAATGACCTGTTATGGGATCTGGGTATGTCTAGTAGTCTAATAAAGAGAAGGACTAGGGATGACATGATAGCAGTCTTCCAATATCTGAAGGGCTGTCAGAGAGAGGAAGGGGGTCAACTTATTCTCCAGAGCACAGGTATCAAACTCAATTGCATCATATGACATGTTGTGACGTATCACAACATTTTTTGCCTTTACAGAGCTAGGGTGGGCGTGACCTGCACATGACGCATCTGGCCCACGGACCACCAGTTTGACAAACTTGCTCCAGAGCAACTGAGGGCAAGATGAAAAGTAATGGATGGAAGCTTATCAAAGGAGATCCAACATAGAATTAAGGAGAAATTTCCTGACAGTTAGAACAATTAATCAGTGAAATGGCTTGCCTCCAAAAGTTGTGAGTGTTCCACCATTGGAGCTCTTTAAGAAGAGATTGTACAGTCTGGAATCTTATAGGGCGTCCTGCTTAACCAGAAGATTGTATTAGAAGACCTCCAAAGTTCCTTCCAACTCTGTTTTCTATACCGTAGTTCTGCAATTCTGTAAGTGTTTCTTGCATTTGGTGGTTCAAGGCTGTTGTATAATAATAATAATAATAATAATAATAATAATAACAACAACAATAACAACAACAACAACAACAAAAGATCAACTCCTAATAGACAAAATGATCTTGGAAAACTGCAAGAAAAGGAAGACCAACCTGAATGTGGCATGGATTGATTGCAAAAAGGCATTTGACTCTCTGCCACATGATTGGATAATCAAGTGCCTAGAAATAACAGGAGTCAGTAGAAACATCAGAAAATTTGTGCAAAGATCGATGGCACAGTGGAAGACACAGTTGCAGGTCAATGGTAAGAGACTGGGAGGAATATTTCAAGGAGATTCATTATCACCATTACTATTTGTTATTGCACTGTTTCCTCTGTCAACAATACTGAATAACTCAGGACATGACTATCAAACATCAAAAACATCTGCCAGACTATCCCACCTCCTTTACATGGATGATCTCAAGCTGTATGGAAAAATATCATCTGAAATAGAATCGCTGCTCAACACTGTCTGTATATATAGCCAAGATATTGCAATGGAGTTTGTCTTGGACAAGTGTGCCACACTTACTATCAAACAAGGAAAAATAGTGAAAACTGAAGGAATCAAGATGCCCCATGAAAATAACGTTAAGAGTCTGGATGAGGAAGATTACTACAAATACTTGGGTATCCTTCAAGCTGACATAATTTCAGACAGGGGGGTACAGTTCACAGCGAAGTTTTGGAGACTTAAGTTAATCAGACACATGACAACAACATCAAGCACACTGAAGTCAAGAAAAAGATTAGAGGTGAATACATCAAGAGAGTGAAGAAGATCTTAAAGTCCAAACTCAGTGGAGGAAATACCATAAAGGCAATCAACACCTGGGCAATTCCAGTCATTAGATACACAGCTGGAATAGTGGACTGGACTCAAGCAGAACTAAAAGCAATGGGCAGGAAGACCAGAAAAATAATGGCAATGAATCATGCCCTTCATCCACAAAGTGACATTGACAGACTTTATCTACCAAGGAAAATAGGTGGGCATGAAATGCTGCAAGTACATCAGATGGTTGAAGAAGAAGAAATGGCTTTGGAGGAATATCTGAAGGACAATGATGAAGATGCACTGAAATTAGTATATCAGGAAGGCTTACTGACTACTGGAGAGACCAAACTGGTCTACAAGAAAAACCAAATGAAGAACAGAATAGAGGCATGGGAAGACAAAGCACTACATGGCCAATACGTTAAAAAAAATAGCTGGGAAAGCAGATAATAACAAGACCTGGCAATGGCTAAGAGCAGGAAAATTGAAGAAAGAGACCGAGGGACTAATTCTGCTGCACAAGACCAAGCCTTAAGGACAAATGCATATAAAGTCAAAATTGAGAAGACAGCAACAGACAGTAAGTGCCGCCTATGCAAAGAAGCTGAAGAAACAGTGGACCACCTGGTAATCTGCTGCAAGAAAATCGCACAGACTTACAAGTCTACAGAAGTCATCATACTGAATGCTTTTTTCCTTCCTGAGGAAGCGTGGATGTCTCTCATCTATTCACACTGATAGACTTCTACTGCTTCGGAATCTGTCCCCTGTAGGCCTTGGCAATAGCTTTGACCTTATCTACTGGATGATGGCTCTGTGGCAAACAAAGGTATCATGGATGACATCAACCAACTGGAGCACAGGATTTAACTTCTTCAACCTAGCAAAATGATACGGTATCAGGCTTTATTTCCTATGTTCAGCTTCTCTGACTAGCTTGGAGGCCAATGCAACCATCACATAGATCAGCAACTGTTGGAGGAATCCTGTCTCTATTCCCATCCCATCTCAACCTTTTATCCCATCTCTCTATGATCCTTAATAATTACAGCTCTGAGTCAATAGCAATTAAGGCTAACAGCCACTCAACGGAATTGACACAAATTATTTTAATTTTATGTTTTCATTGACCAGGACGGTGCCCTCTTTTCTCACTCTTTTATTCCCCTTTGGAAGGAATAAAGGTGAGAAAGGATTAGACAGAAGGGGAGAAGGAGGAGGGAGAAGGGAGGAGAAAGGATGGTAAAACTGACACATAATTAATTACCCATCTAGCACCAACTGGCAAGTTGAACACCCACTTACAGATAATTAATTCTCACCCTTACGCACACACTTTCTCATCAATTGTCTGAAAATAAATGATAGGGTCACTCAGGTGCCACAAATTTTTTTTAAAACTTCTTACAGTCTCAGCTTGAAACAAATCTGAGCACTAGAGAACAGGCAGTGCTACAGAATGGTGAGAGTGAAGTTAAAAATCCCTCTTCAGCTTTGTTGCTCCTATGCAGTGCAATCTGTAGCACTTCTACACAGAAATAAGCTGTGTGAAATCCAAATGGGACTTCCTTTCAGGAAGTCTGCATCATGAATCCCAGCGACCGGTTAGGGCACATAGGGTTGGCCTCCTACGGGTCCCGTCTGTTGGACGGTGTTTGGCGGGACCTAGGGTTAGGGCCTTCTCTGTTGCTGCCCCAGCCCTCTGGAATCAACTTCCCTCAGAGGGTTGTACTGCTCCTTCCCTCCTAGCTTTCTGAAAACTTTTAAAAACATATCTATGCAGACAGGCTTGGGGCGTGTGAGCTGCGCTCTGCCCCCGGGCCTTTGATTGGGACTGTATGTTGTATGAGTGGGTATAGTTTTATTGTTTTTTATATTGTATATTATTATTTTAACTAATTTATATTTTGTACTTGTATTATTTGCTGTGAGCCGCTCTGAGTCTGAGGAGAAGGGCGGCATATAAGTCAAAATAAAGTAAAGTAAAGTAAAGAAAGTATGGGATTGCTCTTGATCCTGTCTCTTTCCTTCCCGCTAACAAATTCATGGATTATTTCAAGGATGAAGGGGAAAGGGCACAACATTCAGAAATTGGACTGTCTGGTTCTACTTGAAGGAGAGAGGCAGAACCTCTGAAGCTGCTAGTTATAAATAAGATTTGGAAGCAACCCACAGGTAGTCCTCAACTTATGACCACAACTGAGTCCTAAACTTCTGTTGTTGGGCAAGACAGTTGTTAAGTAAACTTTGCCTTGTTTTACAACCTTTCTTGCTACAGTTATTAAATAAATCACTTCCGTTGTGAAGTTAGTAACGTAGTTGATAAGTGAATCTGGCTTTCCCATTGACTTTATAACTGTCATAAATGTGAGTCAGTTGCCAAGCATCTGAATTTGATCACATGATCATGGGCATGCAGCAATGGTTGTAAGTGTAAAAAAACATCATAAGTAACTTTTTTCAGTGCTATTGTAACTTTGAACAGTCACTGAATGAACTGTTGTAAGTTGAGGACTACCTGTAGTAGGTGTGGTGAACAGTCAACAAGAGCAAATAGTATTTTGTTAAGTTAAAGAAAGTGCTGGCAATTTACAAACTGTTCTTATGTTTTTGGTATGTGTGTTCTTTTTACTGATTCATATTATGGACAAAGAGTTACAGAGGACAAAATGGTGCAATCTATTATGTTTATCCCTTTCCCTTCCTGCTAGAAGCTTAATGAAATACAGGGTCTTCCTCCTATTTCAAGAATAATTGAAAAGTGAATTTTTATTTTTATTTTTTGTTTTAAAATAAGATTTAGAGAAAGTGGACTGCAAGCATCTGGCTCCACCAGGGTGTGAGCACCCATCTCGTCACAAAAAATGGGCAGAGGAAGATTTTGGAAAATGCAGTTGGAAAAGACAGTGGTCACTTCAATTTGTTTTTCCCCAGCTTGGATGATTCCAAGAATGAAAGAACAAGGAGGGACATCTTCAGCAACAGACTGGGGCCTCATAGCCATGATAAATAATAATTTTCTAGCATCAATTTCAGTGCAACCTATTCTTGCATTTGCATCTGGGCCAGAAAGTGTAATGAAAACAATAACCAGCAAATTAGGTCAGAGGGAAAAAAAGAAAAAAGGGGAAAGGATGGATTTTTTTTTTCAAAGGCAATCCAGTCCTAGCCATCCACATATTCACTACCTTTCTCAAATGTCGGGCTGGGCCCTCAGGCTTCCCTGCCCTCCACCTTTGTTTCTGTCTGCACCAAAGCTTCTAAGGCACGCAGGAGCCTGATCAATAGACCCACAGCCTTTCCATGGACCATACATGCAAAAGCAGATTTCTGGGATCAATGAAGAGGAGGAGGAAATGCAGCCCATCGGATGAACCGTTTCCATGGCAACGAGGCCTGTTCTTTCCCCTCCCCGCAACAAGCTGAACTGTCCGAATCTACCTCCATCCCTGGGGTGCTGGCTGGAGGTGCCAAAATATTAGTGGATGCTGCATTTTAATCTCTTTCTCGCTTTCTCTTTCTCTTTTTCTTTTTCTCTTTCTTTCTCTTTTTCATTCTCTTTCTCTCTCCCTCTTTCTCTTTTTCTTTCTTTCTTTTTCTCCGTCTTTCTCTTTTTCTTTCTTTCTCTCTCTCTTAATGAAAAGCTTTAGTGAAAACATTTTAATTTCACCATCAAACGAAAGGAGAGGAGGCAGAGAAGGAGAGAGAGAGAGAGAGAGAAAGAGAGAAAGATTTCTGAATACCAACTTAGTTTCATTACCAATGTCGAAATGATATTTTAGGTATTCTCCATCCTTTCTCTTTTCAGGTTTTTTTTTTTTGCATACCTAACTTTGATCTTCAATACATTTTTTTGCATCGTTTCCCCCATAATGATGTGCAAGCATGCACTACCACCACCACCATCTTCCTATCATCAAAAGCAGAGACATTAAGACTTTTTAAAAAGGTGTTGTTCTGAAGTTTCCTAACAAAGAACTTCACCAAAAGTTGATGTTGCCCTGCTTAGAAGATTGCTTTTTCAGTTGCATATTTGTTTTTGAAAAAACACATAGCGAAGAATCAAAATGCAAGGGAGCAGAATACTGCAATCCTACATTTAATTTGGAAATTCTCTATTTTCAGGACTGAAAGCCAATAGGAGCGAAATCAAAAGAAGAAATGTGATATTTACTCATATTCTTATGTTTTGTTATTCCAGTGAAATAGATGTCTCTATATTTTCTTTCTTTTAAACAGATGATTAAATCAAAGAGGAATTGCGCTTCCTGCTCTTGTGATATGGTAAGCCAGGATTCAGGCAAATTTGGATTTATCTCAAAGGAGCTAGAAAAGCTAACTTGATCCTCTTGCTAGTATAAAT
This sequence comes from Bothrops alternatus, assembly GCA_034064705.1. Classification (NCBI taxonomy): domain Eukaryota; kingdom Metazoa; phylum Chordata; class Lepidosauria; order Squamata; family Viperidae; genus Bothrops; species Bothrops alternatus. The sequence goes on along the minus strand of JARGCV010000410.1, from coordinate 5,028,555 downwards.
AACTATAGGCAAATAGAAACAACCTATTTAATTATGTACAGGTAATCCTTGAGTCATGACACTTTGGTTGCTAAGCAAGGTGGTTGTTAAGTGAATCATGCCCAATTTTACAATCTTTATTGTCGTGGTTGTTAAGCAAACCACTGCAGTTAAGTGAGTCTTGTGGTTCATTAAGCAACTCTGGATCCACCACCCCCACTACCCGGCTTTGCTAGGAAGGTCACAAACAGCAATCACATGACGCTAGCATGTTGCAACTATCGCCAAAATATGCTAGTTGCCAAGGGGCCAAATTTTGATCAAATGATTGTGGGGATGCTGTGACGGTCGTAAGTGTGAGGAACAGTGATAAGTCACTTTTTTGACTGCCATTATAACTTCAAATGGTCACTAAAAGAAAGGTTGTAAGTCGAAGACTACATGTATAGCTAAGGTGACCAACTTTTTTACAATGAAAAGGAGGACACAAATAAATTGAAGAAAAAAATATCGTAAATAAAAGAAACATTTTATTCATTGCAACAATAATACAGACAACTTGCATGTGCAAAGTTTGTCAGCCGGGTGTTTTGGCGCGCTTAGCAGCAATTCCTATTGGCTTTCGAAAGCCAATAGCGGGAGTAGCACAGCTCATGCAAAAGTTGGGGAAAAAAACCATCAAAAAAAGGTGCCAGAACGCCGTTCTGAGCGTTCTATGAGGAAAAAAAAAAAGCCCTGCAGATTAGTCTTCAAATATCGAAAAGGAGGACATGAAGGAGGACACTTTTTGAGGGAGGACAGAACTTACAAAAGGAGGACTGTCCTCCCTAAAGGAGGACGGTTGGTCACCTTAGTATAACAATCTGCAAGATGCGTATAGCTTTCCCTGGTCCCCTGTTGTCCCCCCCCAATTTCTTTTCTAGCAGCATTTCCACCACTACTGAGGGCCGCATCAGCATTGCGGTTGCCCTCAGGGGGCCGGGTGGGTGTGGCCAGGGTGGGTGCAGCCTACTGGGCGGGCATGGCCAGCTCTAAATCGTTCGCGTCAAAAGTGCCTGTGGGGGCCTGGGCAGGAGTGGGACAGATCTGAGGGTCTCTGGCAGAAGGGGGTGGGAACGGGGCAAGCACCAAGGCATGGTCCACTGGAGGAGCCTCACTGTTCTCAGGCCATGCGGGGGGGGGGCTTATGGTGCTAAGACTGAACACGTTTCAGCATAGATGGCCACCACAAAATTGTACATTGGCTCCCGGCTGGCCTGGGCCAGGGCCAAGGCAGCGGGGGCCATTCCCTCACTGTTTCCAGGATGGCTTCGCGAGCCACATGAAACCACTTTGCGGGCCGCATCCGGCCCCCGGGTCTTGTGTTTGACATGTCTGATCTATGGAGATTCTCAGTCATCCAGGTCATAATTATCCCAAAGATGCTTTTCCACAAGGCAACTGGACTTCCTTGTTTTTCTTTGAAAACATTTGCTTGGATGAGAAGAGAAACATCTTCAAAGAAAGTCCAGTTGCCTCTTGGAAAAGTATCTTTGGGATATTGATGGAATACAGTAGGGACACGTCTTTGGAGATTCTCAGTCATCCAGGTCCTGGTTGTCCCTTTGGTGCTGTGGGGACAGTTATAATATACCCTTTAGGACAGGAGTCTCTAAACGTGCATCTTTAAGACCTGTGGGCTTCAACTCCCAGAATTCTTCAGCCAGCCAGTCTTAAAGTTGCCAGGTTTGGAGATCCCTACTTTAGGAAAAGCTGTATGAATGGGTTCCCATTCTTCTGAAACAGAAAGTCAGAACACTCCAACCATTCAGTGCTTTTTACTGAATTCTTCTATTACAGCAAGACAATGTTTGTATTCCTGTCTTTTGTACTAAAATAAAAAACAGTCCTTCTGTCATAATATTATAGATTGATAAAGTATTATAGTCTGCCTCGCACGGAAGCAGCATCTGAGCAATTTAACTCATGATGTCTTTTCATAAAATGTTGTAGCCTGAAAAAGTGTTATCAGACTCCTGATTTTTGTCTGCCGTAATGTCATAATTTCTGTATTCTGTAAAATGAATGAAGCCTTCCTTCCTTCCTTCCTTCCTTCCTTCCTTCCTTCCTTCCTTCCTTCCTTCCTTCCTTCCTTCCTTCCTTCCTTCCTTCCTTTCCTTCCTTCCCCTCTTTCTCCCTTTCCCCTTTCTTATCACCCTTCTTCCCTTCCTCCCTTCTTCTTTCCCTTTCCTCTGACAGGCTGGTTGCTGCTTTGGCTATGTCACAGAAAGACACATATACAGTTATTTGCATTTTAAAAATATTTGTGTCTACAGGGGCATATACAGGAAAAGGTCTCTCTGAATGTAAATGCTAAAGTAAATGGAGGTTTAAGAGGTTGTCAAAAGGACAACCATGTATGCTCGAGATTGCTGAATTCAGTGTGAAAACAGTATGCATGCATCCAATTACTTAGGTGTTACCCATGCATGTATTAACTGGAATAAGCATAGAAAGAGAAGAGGCAGTGATAATCACAACTGGCTAAAGCCCCTTCACACACACACACACACACACACACACACACACACACACACACACACACACACACACACACACACACACAAGTGTAATGCAACAGTGCTAAATGCCTCTAGTGGTGACTAAGGAAACAGGATGCTCGCCTATGCTTACATTCATTGCTACACAGATAAACGTGTATGCTCAACCTTCTCCTCTCCCCTTGCCAGCATCAGGAGTTCTAGGAGTGGTAAGATACAACCAGTGGGCAATTTGCAGATTTTAAGCCACAGGCAAGTTCCCAGCCTCATTTTCCCTCAAGATTACACTGTCGAAGAGCAATCTGAGGCAGAATACACTGTCTTCTTTAAAAATAAGTCAGAACTGAGCAAAGTTTGCAGTGTCCGCAGCCCACTTCCAGATCACTCCTGGAGTAAGCAGTGGCAAAATGTTCAGCTTGGTTTGGGAGGTGGGGGGGTTGGTGGGTTGTTCCGAATTCTTTATTCTTTCACACCTATAGAGAAAATCTTGCCAGACTGTCTCCATCTACAATATACTCTGTGAACCAGTGGTGAGATTCAGCCAGTTCGCATCACTTTGGCAGAACTGGTAGCTAATTTTTTGTTGCCCAGGCCCAGAATGGATTTCCAGAAGCAGCATCCACACAGAGAACCGGTTGTTCACGTATTTGAATCCCACCACTGCTGTGAACTGTTAGGGAGGGGCAGTCTTCACCCTGTTTCTCTCACACATAATATCTGGGCTAAGTTGCCTCTTACTCCTCTGGAATGCCCCCTCCATCCCGGGAACTCCATGACATCTTTACAGGATTTAGCCATCAAGCCCTCTTCATCTTTGTAGGTCTTCTCTGCAATCTTTCCAGTTCCTTTAATCTCTCCACTTCCCTTAAACATGCTGGGGAGCAGCAACATACAGTAGGTCTTGCACAAGATTCCATTCACTTCCTTTACAGCAGTGTTTCTCAACCTTGACAATTTTAAGGCATGTGGACTTCAACTCCCAGAATTCCACAGCCAGCAATGCTGGCTGTGGAATTCTGGGAGTTGAAGTCCACATGCCTTAAAATTGTCAAGGTTGAGAAACACTGCTTTACAGGGTACAAAGAGGACTCCAGAGAAGTACAGATGCTACATGAATGACAATTTGGTCCACATATTCGGTAGAGAGGGGCATGGCTGGTCTACCTGGGGAATTCTAGGAGCTGAAGTACACAAGTCTTAAAGTTGCCAAGGTTGTCCCAAAGGTGCTTTTCAAAAGGCAATTGGTCTTTCTTGGCTTTTTTTCTTTGAAAACATTTCACTTCTCATCCAAGAAACTTCTTCAATTCTTGGATAAGAAGCTAAGCATTTTCAAAGAAAAAAAAAATAAGATAACCCAGTTGCCTTTTGTAAAGCACCTTTGGGACAACTATGACCTGGATGATTGCGAATCTCCAGAGATGTTGCCAAGATTGGACTCCATCCTGTACAGCTTAGGAAGTCATCAATAAAGTTTTGTCCAGATTCTTATCTGTGACCCAGTCAGACAAGGATTCCTTCCCATGCCTACAATGTCTTACCTATCTCTTTCAAAGTTTCCCAGGAGTATCATGTAAATTAATTTGATAATGCATTTAAAGAGCTTTGGAAATGAAGTGTGTGATAGAATGGCAGCTGCGATCTTTAACATTAAAAAAAACCTTGTTGTGGTTTATAATTCTAACCCTAATTCTATTGTCAGTGTCTGCTATCATCCACCCTGCCCTTTCTGATTCTTTCTAATAGTCTGCTTTGCTAGGTGTTTTTCAGAAAAGGAGTCTCTTATTGTTAAACTTTGTAGGGGTCAGTGGACATTGATTACCCTCCTCAGATTATTAGGTTATGGGGAATATCATAGCACTAGACTAGAGTAATGTTTCTCAGCCCCAGCAACTTTAGGTTTTATGGACTTCAATTCCCAGAATTCCTCAATCAGCATAGCTGATTGGGGAATTCTGGGGATTGAAGTCCAAACATCTTAAAGTTGCTAAAGTTGAAAAACACTGTTAAGGTTAGTGGTATACTAACTAGAGGATCGCAAAGGTTTTGACAACTCCATCCCTTTAGATGTTGCTCACCCTAACAGAGAATAGGGTCCTTGTTATCTTTAATATTAAGCAGACATTAATCAGATTTTTCTGCCCATTGCATCAGCTGATATTCACTCTTTAAGGTAACTATGAAAGGTGAATGATTCCCTAGTTGCTTTTGCATTTAGCCAGCTTATATGGCCTCTCTGCTTTGAGTTTGATTTTTACAGACCTCCGAGGAGAAGATGAATCCAGAAGGCAGCAAACCATTGAAATCCACTAACCGTATCCATTTCTCAGGCGGAAGTTCCCAGATTTCATGGCCAAGGAGGCATGGGGGGAAAAAAATCCTGTTCCAAAATGCTAAATAGCTCTGCTAGTCATGTGGTTCAGAGCAGGTGAGACACGGGACAGGTATTTATTTATTTTATTTATTTAAATCACATTTATATGCCGCCCCTCTCCGAAGACCCGGCTGGCTGAGGAATTCTGGAAGTCCACAAGTCTTAAAGTTGCCAAGGTTCAGAACCCCTGATCTATACTATTCTGCACAAATGGCTGTCCAAGATCTTCTTAAAATCCTCCAGTGATGGAGCACCTCAATTCCAGGACGTAACCTATTCCATTGATTAGTTGTTCTCACTCACAGGAAATTTCTCCTTACTTCTAGGTTGGATCTCTCTTTGTTAAGCTTCCACTCATTACTTCTTGTCTGTCCTCAGGTGCTTTGGAGAATAGGTTGAGCCCCTCCTCTCTGTGACAGTACTTCAAATATTGGAAGACTGCTAAAGGTAAAAATAAGAAGGGGTCAATTGGGTTTTTAAAAAAAACCTGCTATATTTTTCCAGTACTGTTGTGTTATGATATCACTGCCATGCCTTCTGCAGGCTTGCCCCCCCAAAATGTTTTTAAAATAAATCAGCCACCAGATATAAAAATATCTTCCATTCTTTTGTAAGCAACACTGAATTAGATGAATCAACAGTCTAACTAGCTCTGAGATAGCTTCTTATAAACCCAAGGACAAGAATAATTCTAGGAAATTTAATTAAGAAAATTCAACAACCTGAACTCTGTCAGGAAACAAATGGAATTACATTAGGATGATGTTTTATCGCTGGAATTAGCAACATGCCAACTAGCACCACAGTAGTTCCTATCACCCCCAAACAGCATCCCTGATTCTCTTTCATTAAATAATTAAAATTATTCCTTTTAAAAATGGCAAAAATCAAAAGATCATCAAATTTCAGGGGACTGAGGCACTTTCACACAGAATCTCAGGAGTTTCTCTATAGTGTTTCTCAAATTTGGCATCTTTAAAATGTGAGGACTTCAACTCCCAGAATTCCCCTTGGCTGACTGGAGAATTCTGGGAATTGAAGTCCTCACATTTTAAAGTTGCCAAAATTGAGAAACGCTACTCTACATTATTTTATAAGACTTCAGACTAAGAAAAGCAAAATATTTAGAGATTTAAGCAATTTTGTGAGATTTGGGGCAATCTTGATGCCGTGTGCACCCATAACCTGACAATGTTGCTAACCCTGGCTTGTCAGATCCAAAAGAAAAAGATGGTCATATCTTAAATGGGGGGAGCAGGGCTGCTTTCCTTCAAGCTACACAACAACATGAGTAGTGTATACAAGGTCTGAACATGGAAAATACTTTTGGGACCAGAAGAAAACGCATTGATTCTTTGCCAGAGCTTTTGGCACTGGGCCCAAAGAGTGTTTAAAATGTTGCTTCCCTCCACCTCTACCCCTCCGTTTTTATTCTCCCTTTGAGACCCAGAAGGAAGTAAATTTTAAAAGTCAGTTGTGTGGAAATTAGCTCTTTTTTGCTGATGGTTTGAGCTCCATTTGTCTCCATTGTCTGTAAATTAGTCTTCCACAGGAGAGTAATCAGATGGCTAATATAGACACAAATAGAATTGGCCACTGTTAACTATTCAAAATAAGAGGTCTCTAAAAGTCAAGCCCAGTAAATACAACTGGTGGGCTGGAAGATGCCAGAAAGGGGAAAGAGTAGGAATTGGGGGAAGGCAGAGAAGAAACAGGGAAAAGCAACAAGTGGTCCCCCAAAATTGAACATGTAGGCCATGGGTCTTCAAACATGGCCCTTTTATGACTTGTGGACTTCAACTCCCAGAATTGGCTGGCTGAGGAATTCTGGGAGTTGAAGTCCACAAGTCTGTGGAATGTTTGTGGAATGATTGGTTTCTTTTTTTAATTAAGGGTTTTTATATTTATGTATATAATGTAATTTCTATCATGTTGTGAGCCGCCCTGAGTTCTCCGGAATAGGGCGGCATAGAAATTAAATAAATAAATAATAAATAAAGTCATAAAAGGGCCAAGTTTGAAGACTCCTGATGTAGGCCATTCTTGGAGAGTGGTCAAATCATGGTACAAAAAAGATGCTGAGACTTTTGAAAGGGTGCAGAGAAGAGAAACAAAGATAATAAAGGGTCTGGAGGCTATTTCGTATGATGAGCAGCTAAGGCAACTAGATATGTCAAGCCTATTGGAGAGAAGGATTAGGAGGGACATAATAACTGTCTTTCAGTACTTGAGGGACTGTCATAGAGAAGAAGGGACTAACTTATTTTCCAAAGCACTGGAGGGCAAGACAAGAAGCAACAGATGGAGATGGGAGATCCAACTTGGAAATAAGGAGAAATAAGGAGAAATTTCCTGACAGTGAGAACAATTAATCAATAGAACAGCTTGCCTTCCAACGTTGTGGGTCCTTTCAAGAAAGCATTAGACAGCCATTTATCCAAGGATTTGGGCAAGGATTTGGACTAGAAGATCTCCAAGATTCTTTCCATCCCTTTGATTCGATCTTAACTGATTCAAATTACAGGCATGATAAATTACTTTCAGCCCAGGTAAACAATGGCAGCTGTTTTACTCATAATAATAGTAACAACAACAACAACAACAACAACAATAACAATAACAACAACAACAACAACAACAATAATAATAATAATAATAATAATAATAATAATAATAATAATAATAATAATAAAGTTGGAAGGGACCTTAGAGGTCTAGTCCAACCCCTATACCATTTCAGACAAATGGATGTCCAGTCTCTTCTTAAAAACTTCCAGTGTTGGAGCATTCACAACTTCTGGAGGCAGGTCGTTTCACTGATTAACCGTTCTACATTAACTGTCAGGAAATTTCTCCTTAGTTCTAGTTGCTTCTCTCTTTGATCAGTTTCCATCCGTTGCTTCTTGTCCTGCCTTCAGGTGCTTTGGAGAATAGCTTGACTCCCTCTTCTTTGTGGCAGCCCCTGAGATATTGGAGCACTGCTCTGATGACATCCCTCGTCCTTCTCTTCATTAAACTAGACATACGCAATTCCAGCAACCGTTCTTTATAGGTTTTAGCCTCTTAGGGATGTGTTCTTTGGGTTATCTTGTTCAGTGAAGTTTCTTGAGCAAATGAAAGACATTCAGCCTGCTGACCTCCAACAGCAGGGGTGTCAAACTCAATTTCATTGAGGGCCGCATCAGCATTGCAGTTGCCCTTGGGGGGCCGGGTGGGTGCGGCCAGGGTGGGTGCGGCCTACTGGGTGGGCATGGATGGAGTGGGTGTAGCCTACTGGGTAGGCATGGCCAGCTCTACATCGTTCGCATCAAGGGTCCCTGTGGGGGCCTGGGCAGGAGTGGGACAGATCTGAGGGTCTCTGGCAGAAGGGGGTGGGACCGGGGCAAGCGCCAAGGCATGGTCCATTTCTTTATTCCTCACAAAGGGTGACGCCTCCCCAGCATGCACCCAGGGGGCGGGGCTGACACGGCAGGGGCTGGTTCATCGCTGTTTCCAGACGGCCTTGTGGAGCTAAGACTGAATGCGTTTCAGCATAGATGGCCACCACAAAATTGTACATTGCCTCCTGGCCAGCCTGGGCCAGGGCCAAGGCAGCGGGGGTTGTTCCCTCACTGTTTCCAGGATGGCTTCGCAAGCCACATGAAACCACTTCGCGGGCCTTGTGTTTGACATGTCTGTCCAACAGCAATCAGATATTTCTCAGAAATTTCAAAAGACTGGAAAGGCACAGGTCTCCTCACTGGTGTTCTCTAACCTCTGTGCATGTGCAGATAGACTGCTCCTTCTAAGGAAACTCTATTTAGCTTTTCCAGCAAGAATTTCTTTCTCTCCACTCATCATGATTGTAAGAAATTATATCCTTTTAAGGTTGTCTCAGCCTTAGCCATCTTTGGGTTTAGTGCCATAATTTTCACTCGGAGGTCAAACACAAGGGGTCTTACGGGGATACCTGCCCAAATATGGTTGGAGACAGGATACTATTCAAAACTGTATTTGTTGCTCTCCAATCATCATGGGCACCTAGAGTCCTAGACTATAATAAACCTTAGCCAAATAAATCTCCATATTCCACAGTTGATTAAGGAACCAAAGAAGCTTTAAAAGATACATTATCTGAGGATAACAACAGGATCACATTTCCAGAAAACATCAGAGAAAATAGCCCCAGAGTGTGCAGCATCCTGTTTTGCCTGGAATATTATGCTGATTACTTTGGTACAAGTAGTCTTCGACTTACAACTAGTCATTTAGACTGAAGTTACAACCACACTGAAAAAAAGTGACTTATGGCCATTTTTCACACTGACGACCATTGCAGCATCCCCATGGTCATGTGATCAAAGTTCAAATGCTTGGCAACTGACTCACATTTATGACAGTTGCACTATCCCAGAGTCACGGGATCCACCTTCTGGGACTTTCTGACAAGCAAAGTCAATGGGGAAGCCAGATTCTCTTAACATCTGCAGTGATTCACTTAACAACCCTGGCAAGGAAGATTATAAAATGGGGCAAAACTCACTTAACAACTGTCTCACTTAGCAACTTAGCAACAAACATGTTGGGCTCAGTGGTGGTTATAACTGTCTATCAACTCCTGGGCAAAATTCCTTGATGCAGCCCAGCCAGGAAATTCATAGATTTTTTTTTTATGCTGACCAGTGTAGCAAATGTAAACAACCTGCCCCTTTCAGAGAGTCAATCTCCAAGCTTGTTTTATTCATCTCCAAAAAGGACAATAGTTTAGGAGAGATAATGGGTTAAGGTGGGAAAGCAGGAGTGGAACACCCCCCCCATTTGAAAAGGGGGAGAGGAGGAGAGAAAAGAATAAACACGGGGAGTGGGGGAAGACACCCTTCTGAAATGAGGTTCCAGCAGGGAACCTTGTCAGAACACCTTGTCAACCCCAGCTCTGTCGATCAAATCAATAGCTGTATTCAGCCAGCCAAGAATAGGATTCATGACACCAGCTTCTCCTAGATGGCCCAGTGAAGGCAGGCAGGGAGAGGTGAGCATCACCTTGAGGGCTGTTGTTTGCCATGGGGAGGGGGGGAGGCAGAATGAAAAGGTGACCCCAGGATCAAGGGAGGGAATACTATCCCTCTGGGGGGGGGGAAATGAAAGTGCTCTTGAGAGAGTGAAAAGGCCATGCAAGGAAAGGATGAAAAAAAACAATTTAGGGGGAATGGAGTATTAATTAATTAATGATTAGGGGGCAGGTGGCTAAGACTTATGATGAATGGTGGCAGGAACTGGGTACATGTACTTGAAGGAACAAAAGGACAGTCTTCCAATATTCGAGGGACTGTCACAAAGGAGAGGGGGTCAACCTATTTTCCAAAGTGCCCGAGGGCAAGATAAGAAATAATGGATGGAAACTTATCAAAGAGAGAAGCAACTTAGAACCAAGGAGAGATTTCCTGACACTGAGAACAATTAATCAGTGGAATGGCTTGCCTCCAGAAGTTGTGGGTGCTGCATCAGTGGAGGTTTTCAAAATAAGATTGGACAACAACCATTTGTCTGGAGTGATATAGAGCAGTGATGGCAAACCTTTTAGTCACCGAGTGCCCAAAAACTGCCCCACCCCCTCACCGCCCCACCCCTGCTCCATCTCTGCCCCGCCCCCAGCAACCCGCAGGGCCACCCACCACCTCCACGGCCCACCGCAGATCGCCCAGGCGGACCAATAGCACCATGGCAGCCACGCCCTCCACCTGTGCCCTGTAGCATCATCTGTTTGCAACGAGGAGCAAGGGCGGAGTCTTGTTCCCACTGCCCGGCTGCCATGTCCTTGACTGCGCTGCTCCAGGCGGGCCGTACCTGGGAGCAACTCTCCTCCTGGGGGTGCTCCTGGTGTGGAGGGGGGCCGTGGGGGGGAGGCAGGGCTGGGATGACAGCACGTGTGCCCACAGAGAGGGCTCTGAGTGCCGCCTCTCGTGCCATAGGTTCGCCACCACTGGTATAGAGTCTTGTGCTTGAGCAGGAGGTCGGACTAAATGACCTAATTTTGTTATTTATTTATTTATTTGTTTGTTTGTTTGTTTGTTTGTTTGTTTGTTTCTTAAATTTCTATACCGCCCCTCTCCCATAGGACTCGGGGCGGTTTACAGCCCAATTAAAACAGATAATAATAATAAATATTTAAAAATAAATTAAATTAATACATGGCTGTTACTAAAACCTGTTAAAATCCCAATTCTAAAACCCGAACAACCTTGTTTAAAAAATTTACATAGAGATTTACATAAAAACCCGAGGAGGTCTAGGCCAGGCCGGCTTGATTGAAGAGATGAGTCTTCAATTCTCTTCTGAAGGTGCGGAGATCATGACACGTCCGGAGTTCTGGGGGGAGCTCGTTCCACATCGTCGGTGCCCCCACAGAAAAGGCTCTCCCCCTGGGCGCCACCAGCCGACACTGCTTAGCCGATGGCACCCTGAGGAGGCCCTCTCTGTGGGAGCGAACTGGTCGATGGGAGGTATTTACTGGCAGAAGGCGGTCTTGTAAATAACTGGGTCCTGTTATTCTGTAGTCTGGTTCCCGTTTCCTTCCATTTTCAAAATGGTAGAAGACAGATTTACACTCACCAGGAAGAAGCAGGTAGGTATCATGTGCGGCACAGATGGGAAAGTATAGGAGGCATGGTGGCAGAGTGGTTACAATGCAGTATTGCAGGCTGACTCTGTCCCCTTCCAAGTATTCGATCCTGGCTTAAGGTTGGCTCAGCCTTCCATCCTTCTGAAGTCAGTAAAATGAGGACCCAGATTGTTGGGGACAATACGTTAACTCTGTGTAAACCACCCAGAGAGTGCTGTAAAACACTATGGGGAGGTATATAAATATAAGTGCTAATGCTATTGCCACTTCTATCTTTCTCTGTACTGCATGAGTTTAATTTCTGGGATTTGTGGCCGTGAGAAGTGGTGATGGAGACACAGGATGAGCAAAGTGGTCCCTTTCACTTTCTCTTGGATTGCCTCTACGCATTTCCATTTTTATCAGTGCTTTGCATCGATAAATGTGTCAAACTGTCTTTCTGAACCTGGATTTAAAAAGAAAGAAAGAAAGAAAATCCGATTAGAATTTGTGGTACACTTGGTACACATTTCCACAAACCCATTTGTGGTGCATATTTTGGTGCAAGTTTCCACAAACCCACGCTTTCAGCCTGCAATTTTGTCTAACACAAACACATTTCCATAGCTGTCTCCAGTTTAATGCATTTTAATGTACAAACCGGTCCCTAATATACTTTTATTTGATTGGCAAACCGCACTGCAAAATTTGGGGACAATAATGCACATTATATTTCAGTTTGGGTATTGGCTTGAAAATGTGGAATTAGAAACATAGTCCTTCAAATGTGTACAAATTGGATTTCTCTCCCAGCCCACTGGCGCCCATCTTAGACCACTCTGAAAAGGTGGAGAGGTTAGACCAGGAGTCTTCAAACTTGGCAACTTTAAGACTTGTGGGCTTCAACTCCCAGAATTCCTCAGCCAGCCAAGTCCACAAGTCTTAAAGTTGCCAAGTTTGAAGACCACTGGGTTAGACTACTTTAAAATGGGGAGAAGGAAGACTGCAGGTAATCTTTGACTTAAAACCATTTGTTTAGAGGCCATTCGAAATTACAGTTACAATTACAATTACCATACCTCTGCAGCACCCCCACAATGATGTGATCCAAATTTGACCCTTTGGCATGTATTTATGACGTTTGCAATGTCCTGGGGTCACGTGATCACCATTTGCGACCTTCCTAGCTGATTTCCAACAAGCAAAGACAATTGGGGAAGATAGATTCACAGGATGATTGTGTGATTCATTTTGCTCAACCGTGACAAAAAAAGGCATAAAATCAGGTGTGACTCACTTAACAACTGCTTTGCTTAGCAACAGAAATTCTGTTCCCAATTGTGGTTGTAAGTCAGGATCACCTGCATCAATTAATTTTGCAAAGGGGTGGCAGAAAGTGATCTCTCCTCCTAGTATTGTGACCTTTCCATAGATATCTTTCAGCAATAAATGCTAAACTAGATGGACTAGATTACCTCCAAGGTACCTTCCAACTTTACTAATATTATTATTATTATTATTATTATTATTATACTAAATTAGCAGGGTCTTCATATATTCCTAAATAGATTTCTCCCCCCCCTCCCAATTCATAAGTAATCTAGTTCTGAATGAACATTGCTTTGGTCTGTTTTCTCACCCATGTGTGTTCCCAGTTGACCTGTGCTAACCCTATTAAGGGTATAATTCCTAAAAACCTTGAGAAATCTTTCTAATGCAGGATTGGAATTGGATGGATCCCTTTTCTTGATTTGCCACAGCTTCCTTCCTTTCCCTGTTCATAATTTCCTGAAACAATTTCCAGATTAGAGAACAAGAAGTAAGTTTAAAAATCCCATTTCCGATTCTTGTAGGATGCTATTGATTTTGCCAGTAGTCATATCTGTGACTGAAGGAGCCGAATGTAGGGAGAAAACAAGTGGAAAGCACGAAGTTGGGTCTGATCTGCCTTAATCTTTTTTTCTTTTGTCCCTTTCTGGAGATAGAGGCTATCTCAGTGAAGGCAAACCTTTTAGAGACCGAGTGCCTAAATACCGCCCCACTCCCCATCCACAGGGCCACCCACCACCTCCGTGGCCCACTGCAGATCACCCAAGCGGCCCTGCAGAGCCATGGCAGCCATGCCCTCTGCCCGCGACCCACAGCATCATTTGTATGCGACGGGGCACAAGGGCAGAGTCTTGTCCCTACTGCCTGGCTGCCATGTCCTTGGCTGCGCTGCTCCACGCGGGCTGCACCTGGGGGCAACTCTCCTTCGGGGGGGCTGCTGGTGAAGAGGGGGCCCTGGGAGGAGGTGGGGCTGGGGCAATGGTGTGTGTGCCCACAGAGAGGGCTCCGAGTGCCACCTCTGGCACGCGTGCCATATGCTCACCACCACTGGGCTATCTTATTCTGGCTACCTTTTAAAGGAATATTTTTCGTAGTTCCAAAAAAACAACAACAACAGGTAACCGGCTGCACAAGGATGGAGCAAAGGTGGTGAAATAGTTAAAATTGACACGTGCTACAAGCAAGAGAGAATCGGAAAAGAGGCAAGGTAGTGAGCTTCCCAGGAGATCAAAAAAGAGGATTAGGAAAAGGGGGGGGGGAAGCAGGAGGGGAAAAAAAGATTTCAAAAAATATGAGAGGAAATAATATGATGGAATAATGGAGGGAAAGTAAAAACTTAAAACAGGATCATTTTTGTTTTCTTTCCTTGGAAAGCTTTCGATTCTGCTAGAATGGGATTAATCCTTCCTTCATACATTTTGGAGGTTTTGAAAACCTGTCTGACACAGTCAAAAAAAGGAATTTCACCAGGGGAAATGAGAGCTGCCTCCAAAAATCACTTTAGATTCTCTTCAGAACTATTTTCTGTCACCGCTTCCAGAAAAATGGGAAAGACTACAGGTAGTCCTCGACTTATGACCACAATCGAGCCCAAAGCTTCTGTGGCTAAGTGAAACATTTGTTAAATGAATTTTGCCCCGTTTTATGACCTTTTTTTGCCACAGTTGTTAAGAAAATCACTGCAGTTGTTAAATTAGTGACTCGGTTGGTAAGTGAATCTAGTTCAGGGGTTCTCAACCTTGGCAACTTTAAGACTTGTGGACTTCAACTCCCAGAATTCCTCAGCCACAAGTCTTAAAGTTGCCAAGGTTGAGAACCCCTGATCTAGTTGGCTTTGCTTGTCAGAAGATCACAAAAGGGGATCACGTGACCCCGGGACACTGCAAACGTCATAAATATGAACCAGTTGTCAAGCATCTGAATTTTGATCACGTGACCATGAGGATACTGCAATGGTCCTAAGTGTGAAAAATGGCTGTAAGTCACTTTTTTCAGCGCCATTGTACCCTCGGATGGTCACTAAATGGACTGTTGTAAGTCAAGGACTACTGAGGGGAAGAGTAGGAAAGAAACAGATACTTTTTACAGCCCAAAGTGTGCTTGGCTTTGTAGAGGCAGCTTAGGAAAAAGCTAAGAAAGAAGAGGCAAGGCAAAAGCTATATTTGGCTTTATTCAACTTACATTTCAAAATCTTATTACAATTAAATCAACACAGTTAATATGATTATGTTAATGTTAAATGCATGGGAAGTAATCATTTTTAATAAAAAAAAAATTCTGGCATATAGTTAGTCCTCAACTTACAATATTTGTTTACCAACTGTTCAAAGTTTTGCATCCAGTTTTGGTCACCACAATGTAAAAAAGATGTTGAGACTCTAGAAAGAAGACAGAGAAGAGCAACAAAGATGATTAGGGGACTGGAGGCTAAAACATATAAGGAACGGTTGCTGGAATTGGGTATGTCTAGTTTAATGAAGAGAAGGATGAGAGGTGACATGATAGCAGTGTTCCAATATCTCAGGGGTTGCCACAAAGAAGAGGGAGTCAAGCTATTCTCCAAAGCGCCTGAAGGCAGGACAAGAAGCAAAGGATGGAAACTAACCAAGGAGAGAAGCAACCTAGAACTAAGGAGAACCTTCCTGACAGTTAGAACAATTAACCAGTGGAACAACCTGCCTCCAGAAGCGGTGAATGCTCCAACACTGGAAGTTTTTAAGAAGAGACTGGACAGCCATTTGTCTGAAATGGTATATGGTTTCCTGCCTGAGCAGGGGGTTGGACTAGATGACCTCCAAGATCCCTTCCAACTTTATTATTATTATAAAGTTACAACAGTACAGAAAACAGTGACTTACAGCTGGTACTTGTACATACAACTGATGCAGCATCCCCCATGGACACATGATCAAAACTTTAGTGTCCGGGGTCATTTGATTGCCATTCATTACTTTCACAGCTGGCTTTTGACTAGCAAAGTCAATGGGAACAGCTAGATTTATTCAACAACCACAGAATCCACTTAAAAAGTGCAGTGATTTGTTTAACAACTATGGCGAAAAGGTCAGAAAAGCGGGTCCGACTCACTTATCCTCCTTGCTTAGCAATAGAAATTTTGGTCCCAGCTATGGTCATAAGTCAAGGACTATCTATACTTAGTGGCAGCTTTGAGAACAGCTCCAGGGATCACCACTAGGGTCTGGAGATCAAATATAGGAATTTCCTTATGTTTCTAATAACCAGGGGTTTTTTGTACACTTTTACAGCCCAAATCATCCTTAGAGGTTGGTGAGACCTCACTGCACATGGAGAGACCCAACCTCAAACCTGAAAATCCTTTTTGTTGTTGTTTTATTATTATTTTTAAGGAATCAAATGGGAAATGATGGGAAAACTTGCTTTGTCAGAAACTCTCAATGTGGAGGGTTGGAAATGTGGAGACAATGTCCAGGTGGACTCAAAGATCTGGTTCAACAAGAAAAGATAATTTAATGCATCCATGATGTGGTGGCAGAACACAGGTTTTGCATATTGAAGGGCCCGGGCTACTGGAATGAACATATGCCTCTGTGTGTGAAATATGGTGAAGACTTTGTTGGTTAGCTGAGACATTTCTGATTTTTTCCCCACTGCCTTCTGTTGTTTGTATCTTAACTTGCTGGGGACAGATCCATGCAGGGCTGTATGACATTTTCTGAAGCTGTATTGCCCTCCCTTTGTTAAACATAGAGAACATTCTAGAACTTGGACTGGTCCACCCAACTCATTGGAGTAATGTTTCTCAACCATGGCAGCTTACAGATTTGTGGATTTCAACTTCCAAAATTCTAGGAGTTGAAGTCCACATTTGTTCAAGTGACTGAGGTTGGGAAAGACTGCTTTAGAAAATTGATTTTTTCCAGCTACATTTGACCTCTTCTGGATCTTCTCGGAGAACATGATCTTCTCAGGAATTGGATCGGAGGCTGGGGAATTCTGGGAGTTGAAGTCCATATGTATGAAAGCTGCCGAGGTTGAGAAACATCCTATTGGACAATGGCCCACTCCAGACGGGATGTAATATAAAAAGGTTTCTGTCTCACTGGCTTCTGTTTTGAGTAACAAAGTCTACTTGAACTGTTTTGCTCCTGTTGTCCTCTCTGGTTGATTGTATCACTATTGCGGTTCTGGTTTCTGTTTCTAGTTCAAAATTGCTTCCCTGTGGTACTCACACAATGTTTCAAACTTATCTACAGTACAAGCCTTTAACTAGGATTAAACCAGGCTTCTCCACTTGGTGCCTTCCAGATATATCACAAAATATAAGGGCAGCTCTAGAAGCACCAGAGCGGGAGATATTGCTTCATTTCACCTATTACAGTTTATGGTGATTATGTCATCCCCTTATCTAATTAATGCATATTACAACTGTCTATGGAAGCTGCCTTGTGAGACCTACAACCTAAAACACACCTAAAACATCACTATGAGTAATGACATGAAATTAAAGACTTCAAAAACTGTGGAAGGACAGAAAAACCAATGTTCTCCATCTTTCATAATAGGAAAACATAGAGATCAAAGAACCGGAAGGGATTTCAAAAAAATATCTGCCATTTTGCTAGCTAAAAGTTAATTCAGGATTTACAGGAAGATTCGTGGTGTTTTAAAGCAAGAGTTTTGCAGCTTTCATGTTTAACAACTGCAGCAATATAAGGATACTTTTTTTCTTTCCCCACCAAATTAGATTGCTGCAATTAAGAAGGCTGATGGGAAAAGAAGGAGTGGATTTGTTTGTAAAAGGTGTGGAAGCTTAGTTCTGCTACAAAAAAAATATCTTGAGCTGGAGAATGGCTTAGATCAGGGGTGTCAAACTCAAAACATCACGTGATGTATCGCAACGTATCACAACTTTTTTTCCATTGCCGGCAATGGGGTGGGTGCGGTTTTGCCATGACGCATCTGGCCCGTGGGCCAGCAGTTTGACACCCTGGCTTAGATGCATATTATTCTTCAATTATTAGTTTAGATTGGACAGACTTCCCCTCTCCCTGTTTTTTTCCAGCTATTATTTTTCACCTGATGCACTCGCAGATTCTTGTTTTAAATGCTAGTTGTTGTAGCAAATATATGAAGTTTAATTTCCTCTTAGGACAGACCATTATGAGGAAACCACCCCAAAGTGCAGATCAACCAATGGGCTTGTTCTGGGTTGGTAAGTACTTTCAAGACCAACAAAATCAATTGTTTTACATTACAATTTGGAGTTTTATTTTGTCCCAAGATAAAAAGTAGCCAACAATAGCTACTTACAAATTTATGGACTTTGTGTTTTGCAGAGAACTTAACTTTATTGTTTATGCAGTACTGTATATACTCAACTACCTGTGATACTTCTAAGTTTATAATAATATATGGAATCAGAATTTCTGTTCAAAAGAGATAGTGGACCATCCACCTTATGTCCTTCTAGCAGTCTTCTCTAAATCACCCCCAAAGAGATTTATTTTTAAAGGGAAAGTCATTTTCTACCTAGGATATTGGCAATCCAGCAAATGGGGAATAGGAAATAAAGTTATTTTTAGTTTTCTTCCATAGAAGGCAAACAAAAGAAGAAATGGGAGCAAAACTGAGAAGATGCATCTTTTATTTGCTTCTCAATGGCTTTTAACAGCACAAGACAGCGCTGGATCCAGGCCAGAGAGTTTGGCCTATCGTGGGTTGAACGGAGATGAAGGCTCTGCACAGGCCTTCCCTGGGCACTCTTGAGATCTATATACATGTCAGCGTTAAAAGGATCCTATCCATCTCCTTAAACAATATATTACTGCTGTCCATTATTCCCATTAATGCATAAAAAATCATTAGCCATTTCTATGGAGACCCAGTGCCATAAACAGAGACCTCAAAATGCACTCCATCATGAAAGCATGGAGTGGGGGGGGGAATGGGGGGGGAGAGAAAAAGAGAATAAACTAAGATCCATTTTCAGTGGGGTTTGCTCTCCCCCAAGTTCTGTTGTTTAGATGTCCGTCAGTTTTCTCCACCTCCCCACACTTCCATTCTTCCCTCAATCAATTTTATGATACTTGCCTGGGGTTCGTTAATGTTTCCGGAATATCTCTCTGTTACTGTCTCTTTCCCTGTTTAAAAATTCTTAATTAACCAAGGAGCTTTTTTTTGTTTACACTTGAACTAATTACACTTTTAAAGGAGACAATAAAACATCGGAGATGGCCCATTAGGGCATTCAGCAGCCATGATGTCGGGGGCAATACAGGAACTGATGGCTTCTAAGAGGAGATAGGGCTTCTAACTTTGCCAAGCTTCATTCAAGAGGGTTCCCCATTGGTGGCTTGACTCCGGCTTCAAGGGAAGAAATGAGACGGCAACCAGATGTTCTCTTAAGCTCCATGGACAATCTCTGATAGACCAGCTGGGTGGGGGCTATTATCAATTCCCCATATAACAAATATCTATTGATCATTTACATGCATGGGTACCCCACTTTAGACACTTAAATGGTATTTGTGCTTCCAGTACTTCAAGCATAGTGCAGTTGCTATAGCTGTCAACATCATTTTTCATCTCTGCACAATTTGCCAGGCTTGGGCGTATTCTGTGCAGCAAAGGGACATCTTTAATGGTTTAATGGTCTTAAGCCTACAAAAGGAGCCATTGGCTGGTAGGAGGAATACATCTAATCCAGGAAGTTGGTGACTTCCAATGTCATTATTTGGTCCAAAATGGAGAAGCCTAGAAGGTTCAGCCATATATCAGGACCAAGGACAGAGCAAATGCAAGCCTGGTTGCTGAGTTGCCACCAACAGCAGTGGATGAGATGGTTGAAGGACCCATAAATTTAAAGCACAGTTAGCTATCTAGCCACCACTGAGATATTATGGACAACTTTCCAGCTTGATAAAACCCTCTGTTTAGGGTTCTTAATCTTGAAAACTGGGCATGGATATTGTAACCCTATTAATGTAGCAAAGATCACCACTTCTGGGGCTGGTAGGCACATCTGGAATGCAAGAACATGACCATTTATATTTTTTTATTGATGGGTAAACAAATTGGCTTTTTTTCCATTTCATTCTAACCCTATAATATACTTTATTCCAAAGGTAAATCATACACAATCTTTTAAGGCTTCTGTTGATGAATTAGATCACTATTTCTCAGAACTAAGCTGCTAGATCTGAATAAAAAACTATCTTGGCAGTGTGTTGCAGACCATAGAACTGAAATCTTAGCAAGATGGTGAGCCAAAATGGAAATCAGACAGGCCAAAATATGATTGGTTGGGGGAGAAGCTTGGTTTAGCAAACCAAGATCTTCAGATGAAACTGCCTTACTAAGCCTAAGATTTAGTTTGTATGACAAGTGAGAATTATTATTTTATTTATTATTAAAATTATATGCTTCCCATCTTGCTATCCAAAAACTAAGGAGATAACAAATGAAATTTTATTTTTCTGCCTTTGACTCTAACCAGCTAGTGCTATTTCCACGCTGGAACCCATTCATTGGACATTTTCTAGAGTTTAATTTATGTGTCAGCTTCTAGTACTATGTGTGAACTGTAGAGGCCAGAGTAAGCAAGTCCAAAGCAGCAAAAAGATTTCATTTATTTTATTTTATGCTATTCGTTCCATTGCTATAGTCCCCCATTGCACATTTATGATTCTATTCTGACTTTATACAACAGAGGCAATCCTGAAAGCCATCCCTGTGTGTAAAATACGCAGTATAGAAAGTTGTACCATTTACCATACAGCATTCTGGAAACAACTACTGCTGTTGACTTTCTTTACCAATTCTCTTTGTGAGCCTTTTCTTCATTGCATTGCTGTTTCCCAAAGGCCCCCACCTGAGATAAATCCAGGCACATGAAATATAGAACAAACCTCTGGCTTCAGGGCAAGGAAATCAAGCTTCCTTCTGTTCAGATTGTCAAGTAACAGAGAGCAATTCACAGGGTGGGGAAGGGGAAGAGAGGCAGAAGCAGGTTGACCCAGGAGAGATTCCTTTGGTGTATAATTTTTAAACAAAATTAATTTATTTAAAAGATTTGTAGGGCTGCCAATCTTAAAACACCAGTCTGGGCGGCTCACAACAACATGGAATACAGAATAATAAGGTTGGAAGGGACCTTGGGAATCTTCTCGTCCAGCCTCTGCTCAAACAGGAGACCCTACACCATCCTGGACAAATGTCTGTCCAATCTTTTCTTAAAAACATCCAGTGATGGAAAAATAAGAGGACTTTTCCATCAAA